>JAVHNF010019892.1:7309-27802 GCA_034783455.1 Micropsitta finschii | reverse complement strand
AAGAAAGAAAGAAAGAAAGAAAGAAAGAAAGAAAGAAAGAAAGAAAGAAAGAAAGAAAGAAAGAAAGAAAGAAGAAAGAAAGAAAGAAATGTTATTCTATAGGTTTGTGCTGAGTTTGTTTGAATGAAGAGGACCAAATAACTGGCTATAAAAAAAAAAACCCTATATGGGGACAGAAAGAATAGAAAAGAAAGAAGGTGCAAAGAGTAAGGAGGAAATGGGTTTAGTCTAGAACCAGTTGTAGAGTTATGCTGAATTCCAGGACCAAGCATGGTCTTTTATTACCACTAAAATATAACTATATAAAAATATTAAAAAATAAAAACATAAACCCAAACCCATATTTTTTAATATTTTACATTTTTTATTGCTGGTGATACCAAATTGTGTGGGGAAATCAGCACTTTGGAAGGGAGAGCCACTCTGCAGGAAGACATGGGCAGGATGGAAGAGGAGTAACAAGAACCTTATAAAGTTCAGCAAGAACAAATGTAAGGATGCGGGGTTGCATCAACAAAGGCATTACTAGCAGAGATAAAGATGCTGTTGTCAGTGCTTGTCAGGCCACATCTGGAATGCTGCGCTCAGTTTTGTTCCTTGATATACAAAAAATATGTGGACAGGCTGAGGAAGGTCCAGAGAAAGGTTCCAAAGATGATCAAAGGACTGGGAAACCTGCTGTATGAGGAAAAGCTAAGAGAACTGGGTTTGTTCAGTGTAGAAAGAAAAAGGCTCAGGGGAGACTTTAACCCCATGTTCTAGCAATTAAAAGGTGGCTACAAAGAAGATAGATACTTCCTTTTACAAGAAGACACATGGAGAAGATGAAGGGTAACAGGTACAAGTTATTCCTGGGGAGATTCCAGTTGGACACTAAAGGAAAATTTTCACAATGACAGCAGCTATTGCAAGGATATCCCCAGGGAAGTGGTAGATTCCTCAGGACTGGACACTTCTAGGACTTGTCTGGACAGGGTGCTGGGACATCTAGTCTAGGCAATGCCTTTGCCACGACAGGTTGAACCAGATGATCCTTGAGGTCCCTTCTAACCTGGTATTTTATGATTCTATGAAATACAGAAATATATATATGTATGCATACATAATATGCACGTATATAGATATATAGATGTTAGGTAGGTAGATAGGTAGACAAATAAAAATAAAAAAAAATGCATGAATTTGTAGTCAAGAACAAATACAATCTGCTGGGTTAGGAGTGGATCTTCACTGACAAAGGGTTTCACCTAATGCCCCCCCGAAATATAGTTTCAGGAGATCAATTGGATTTTTCCTGTTGCTATTGGAATCTATTAGTCCCTTATGTGTATTTATTAAGTATTTGGTTTATCTTCAGGACAGAAAACATTTCCCTAACTTGATTCAGAAGAAAGGCTGTCTGAAAAGGCCTAGCTTTAACAAAGATGGGGAAAAGGATGTTGAATCATCTGTTTATATGTTGTTTGTGCTTATTTTGCACCTGCAAAAAGAACTCTGTTCCCATGCTTGCCCAAAAATGTACCAGACCATAAGAAGAGTTAAAAAATGAGCTGAAGTCTGTATTTTTAGGAGACTAACAAACATCAGCCCAAAACCAGTGAATTACAAGCACTGCAAATGACAATGGAAGAAATCCCTAGCTGCATCTAGACCACATCACTGTTAAACAGGTATCAAGTCAATAACCAGAAATCATCACAGTGTAAAAAATACAGAGCATTTAATCTAGAAAATCATTAGTTTCACCAAGCAAATATGGTGCAAGGAAAAGATGTACTTACTTAGGGAAGGTTATCCAGGGTGTAGAGGTGAAACTTCATTGACCTAGGCAGAGCTTTTTCTACTTACAGTAGTGAAGTTCCTGGTCTAGTTTTACTCAGTTAAAACTCCAGGACTTACTGCACCCAGAGTCTGTTCAGTCATTTTGGCATTCACAAGAGCAAACAGTGGGGAAAGGGGCAGTATTTATGAGCCACCTGAATTACAGCGAGAGGCTGATATAGGAGATCTGAGTCTTCAATAAAGGCAGCATAACCTGCTAAGATTCATCTATGAATAGCTTTTTGCCATGTATGAAAGTGAAACATTTGAAGACTGTCAACGTTTCATTCACAATAGCCACAAGGGCAGGGAGACATATAGCTTTCAGGTCTTACCTCGACTGTAGGAACTCTTAAATAACACTGACTCTCATCAATTTGAGGTTTTTAATGGTGCAGTATTTCTGATCAAATTCAGAAAAAGCTCTTGTCACATTTTGCTGGACCAAGTCTCATGCTCTACCTACGTACAGATATTTTGCTGGGGTGTTTGGCTAGTTTCTATCAAACAGTCATAAAACTGATTGGTATAAGCTACCCCATCTTACAAGCAGCTGAGTAAAATCTCAAAACTTGTCTTCTTTGCTTAAGAAGTTGTTACCTGTAGGCAAGTAATAGATTTGGACTAAGTGGAGGTAATATAAAGCATTGAATAGAAGACATGTTAGGATTACTGTGAGGTGAGCTATGTGCAATCAAGACATGATCACCCACATTATGTATTTTACCTTGCAGTAAAAATACAGTCTCCTGTTAGATGCAGACCCCCTTGGCAACAACCACCAAGGGAA
The DNA here is from genome assembly GCA_034783455.1 of Micropsitta finschii. Classification (NCBI taxonomy): domain Eukaryota; kingdom Metazoa; phylum Chordata; class Aves; order Psittaciformes; family Psittacidae; genus Micropsitta; species Micropsitta finschii. Next base: position 25,191 of record JAVHNF010019892.1, on the reverse strand, counting down.
AAAAAAGGCTGTAACTAGTCTATTTGTGAATTAATTAGAATATTAACTAATGACGGAATTTAGCAACTTAAATGACAAATATCCCAAAGCTCCCCGCCCCCCAAGCATCTGATGTGTACATCTATCCCTAATACCGTTTCACTGTTTCAGCCTCCAAGAAAAACAGGATGCAATATGCCTTTTGTCTATGATAAAGTTTCCTAATACAGTACAGTAATGCAATTTATTTTCATACAGCATCCTGCATATAAAATATTACATAACCCTTTATGAGAAGATAATGCATTACAGACTCAGACACATTACTGTCTTGCAGGAAGAAATTGAAGGATAATGTTGTGGGAAGGGATGGAAGAAATACGACCTGAGGTACAAAAGTAGTAAGAAATAAAGTAGCAAACATGTATTCTACTTGTGCCCTTACTATCTGCATGAGGCTAGCTTTAGCAGAGGGCAGGTCAGCGTTACTGCAGATGCAGTGTAACACAAAGTGTGATGTACGCATAGGAAGGGATGTTTCCTATCCCTTGGGTTTATGCTATAAATAGATATGAAGGATGACAAGGTGAAACATGGTCATATCATATGAATTCCCCAAGATCAAACAGGGAGCTTGTGGTTCAAGTGTGGAATGAACATGAATGTCAAAAGTTCCAGATGGTGCACTGTCAAAAAAAATGCTTTCCATGATAGATAGACCAAAACTGCAGACCCAAGCACCTTACATTGTCTGAGGAGACCCACCCTGGATCCAGATTATTCCCACTTGGAGACACCTCTGAGTGTTGCAATGCGAAGGCCTAGAGCAGATGGAGAAAGAAGGCCTTTGTGCAAACTCCAGACTAAAATAAGGATATTCCAGATTTGAAAACCAAAATTACTTTCAGGAGAATTTGCTTATTACTTGGACTGCTGGAGTGAGAGTTATTCCTGATTGCTTTGAGGAAATATGAGTGAGCCAAATCTGAGGCTGTGGCTAACCTGAAAGTAGACAGATGGGGAGGTGGGTGCAGTCTGCCATCGAGCCAGCACCCCAGAGATGCCTGCGGACCCACCCAAGGCAGCACCAATGAGGATCCTTCCATGCCATGGTGGACTCCAGAGGTGCAGGAACCCCCTTGAATGTTACAGAAACATGGTCAGAGTCCTCTCCTCCACACGTGGAATTCTCCCTGAAGGTTTGTCCTGGGACACTATCCCTCAGCCTCCCATCTGCTGCTTTGGAGGGGAAAGGCAGGCAATGACACCTCCATGGTGCTGCACCAAGAAAGTGGTGCAGGGTCTGGCCCTGATTGTCAGTAGGGATTGTTCTCTGTCAGTGAAGGTCAGGGCTAGCTCAGACAGCATAAACAGTAGATTAATTGATAAAGTTTTTTGTCCTGTAAATAAATACCAGCAAATTCAAAAGGAAAAAAAAAAAAAAGGGTGGTGGAGAGGTCTGTGGTACTTCGGAGAAGACAGAGGAGAAGGCTGAGAGTGGAGGAGCACAATATGGAATTCACATGGAGATAGTGAAGCAGCAGGTTTTGTCAGCCCCTTTTATGCCTACCTAAAAAAAGATACCTTCTATTTCAGTGAAATTAAAGAATAAAAAGAAAACAAAACCAAAACCTCTGCAAAAACAATTTGACATTTGCTATTGATTAAAGTAATGGGGCACACAGAGTTCTAAGAAGTTGCATGAAAGCATTTTTGGTGTGTTTTAAAAAGTTCCTCTGAAAGATACAGTGCTATCACTCATATGCTGTCCACCTATCTGTCTCTTCTCATTTCTAGGTCTCAAAAGCTGAACTGCTTCTAATTCAAATGCCAAAGCAGAATCTATTTCTCATGTGCCCTGCACTCAGCTGTCAGACTTATATGCAATGCTGTAAAACAGATCCTGCTGAGGAAAAGCCTGGCTGATGGGAAGACCTATAGTTCCTATGCACCTCCTTAAACATCAGGAGGAGTCAAGTGGGATGACTGGAGGAGCCCATCTCTTTCCCTTGCCCTCTAAGATCAGGTACAATGGGCTCTTCCTTAGTTCTTGATGTCCCACAGTCAGCATCAGTGCTTTGTCCTGGGTCAGTCACCACTCCTGTGTTATGCTCCCTTTGGTTTCACCTTGGAGACCTGTGGTAAAGGACAGGGTTATTTTGCATGGCGTGCGGATGGGTGTTTTATCTGAGAATGACTTATGTGTATGTTTTAACATGTTTTAATTTTTTTGTGATCAAGATGCTTTCCAAATTTATAAATTATACTAATTAATTCCTTCCTGTGCTTAAATATTTAGTCATATTTAGTGGTTTACCCAAATAAGGAAATTATTAAGTAGGATAAGAACAGTGGATTACAGAATGTTCTTACTTCATCCATTTTGTCAATTGCAGTTTTAGTTTTAATTATTTATAACACACCATAATGTACTAGTTAATTTACAGTAGCATATTTCTGTACGGTCATGAAATTAGTGACATGAGACTTACTGTAGCACTTGCTGTTTACTCTTTGCTGATTGATATACACATGAGTTATGTGCAGATTAGAATGACTTTCAAATCTATATAGACTCAGCTGGAGGGTTAAGGTGTTTTAAGCTTGCTAGTTCTTCATGTAGTTAAAAATAGAGTCATCTAAGACCTGATCCTAAAGAAGTACATGAAATCAGTATGACTATTCGTGGAAGGAAGGTTCTGGCAATATGAAATTCTTTCAGTCTCTCTAGGGCCAGGCCTTAGTCAACAGTCATTAAAGAGCATGTTTGAGTGTTTTTAGAGCAATATTCTTGTATACGGTTATCTTATTCCTGTTTCCTTCTAGTTAAAAGGTACCTAACAAGATTGCCCTCTCTGTCCCGTATGAGCTGCTGCAAAGTCTGTTTTAAGCTCCGCTGCTTGTTACTGATAAGCATGGGTATGAAGGTCAGAGAAGTGCTGGCCCCGTGGGCCTGAAACATGGGTTTGACAAAACAAAATGCTGTGAGATTCACAAGGCAAACAGACCTGAGAATAGAGAAAATATTTTTCACATTTTTTAAGTTTTATCACTCAGCTGTGCTATTTGTAGTAGTAGTAGTAGACATAACATTTGCAGAAAGAAATGTGACAGATCTATTTAGCTGGCAATATGAGGTTTCTCTGTACTGATACCACATCTTGCCAACAGCTCCCATCCTGTGGTGAAAGTTGTGTGTAGTTACCTAATGAGACAACGGGCTGTCTTCGTTATGCATTTCCGTTTTTTCAAGCCAGAGATAAGACATGCCCAGCTATGCCAGGAATTAAAACAACCCAACATGTTCATTCTTGTTGGGCGAAAATGTTGCCCTGTATTCTCAGAGCAAAACAATTATATTCTCTGTATTGTCACAGGCTCTGCTGTTTAGTGGTAATAGCTGACAAGCATCAAAAAAACACCACAACAAAACAAATAAAAAAAAATGCAACTAATGACATTCTTCCTAGCAAGTGCCCTACCTTAATCCCTGCTTCATTTCTTTTAGCTCCGGGCTAAGGGTACTGCTTCTGAAACGAGCATGATTCACCCCCTCCAGCTATACCAGCAGCTGGCCTCCGAGGGTTTCTTTCTCCTATTCAGCCTCTTATAGTGGTTTGCTATGAAACATGCATAACCATGCTTTCTTGCAAGTCTGTACATGAAGCCACAAGGACTTGTGGAGGCAAGGACTGGCTGGATGAACGGAACCTAAGGGGCTTTGCCCCTCAAAATTCAGCATATGTGAATAGGTCCCATCAAGTAATTGAAATTCATTTTCTTTCTCTTTGAGACTTTTCTGGAGGAACCGCCATCGCCTTGCTGGGTGGCCAAAGAAGTACAGGTGCAGACCTGTGGGTACCTGCTGGGTAAGCACTTCTGCACTCCTGCCAGTGGTGGTGGGTGGAAGGGCTGTGTGCAGGAGGGTGAGAAGCTACTTGCACAGTTCCTGTGTTGCACCAGCCCTTGTGCTGAGTCACACAGCTCTGGCCAGGCTCTGCATGACTGAAGGCAGAGTCACACCCCACACTACCGCACAGGAGGTGAACGTGTGCACTGGCAAGCACACAGCCTCCTTTAGTTTTCTGGAGGACAAGGGTTGGGGTGTAAAACTTTCCACACAATCACCCTTGGCATTTATGCAAAGCATCCCTCTGGTTGTTCCTGGTTTGTAGCCTCCCCCCTCTTGAAGAAGTCAGTACGACAGATGAGTTTTCCAGAAAGCATGTGACTGAGTAAACCCTGCAGGGTAGACAGTGGCTCTGAATAAGCCACACAGGGGAAGAGCGCTCAGTGGAGATAGGCAAGGGTGATAGGACACTCAGAGTAATGCAAAGAAGCTGACTTTATATCAGCATGAAGGGGATGGGAGGGTGGCCTTTGTTTTACATAAACAGAGATCAACAGCTGAGTAAATCAACTGGGGGTGTAAATGTCTCCCTGAGTAAGCCAGGCTGGCGAGGGAGGAGGCTTATGTAGCTCAGCCCAACCTAGGGTAAAACATCTGAACAGCTAACATGGGAATTTCGAAGAGCAACAGGCTTGAGCTGGCATCAACCCACATATTCCTGTTTGGGGATGCCCGGTGTTGTGACACTGAGTGTACTATGGAGAGTGGCAATGGGAATCAGGGAATCACACTGGTATGGAGACTGAACTGTGTATTGCAATTGCTAACTCGCATTTATGTTGTGTTTTGTATTGTTCCGCTAAGTCAGAAATTCTGTGTGCAGACAGTGGCAGGAATGCCCAATAGCTGTCAGGGCTGGTGGCTTTAGGCCATCTCACACTGCATGGTGCCAGCACTTGTTCCAGTTCTGCACATCCCATTACTGTCTGGTCTCTATTTTCCCTCACAGACAACAGGGACAGCACCCCTTTCAAACACTGTGGCTGGTGCAGATTATTTTTATAGTGGTACCTTTATTGCACACACATCCATCCAGATAAACAGGGTTCTGTGTTGTTCAGTCAGTAACAGATTCTTTGTCATTTAGTCTTGCTGATTTTTTTAAATTGTTAGCATCAAAATGCTGGTGGCCTGTGGTTTCTTGTGTCCTCGCTTATGCACCACAATCATTCAGTGCTGGGTAGTAAAAACGATCCATGCTGGGCACCCCAGCTCTGCCTGTCATCCTGATCTCCTGAGTATGGTGCCAGTGCTGCTCTTCAGCAGGTCAGTGGCTCTCTGAGCTTGTACTAGAGTTGTAGGGAGGCAGCCAGCACGACCGTATGGATGGAATAGTAATTTATGACGGTGTTGTCCTCTGTGTCCTCCTATTAAGGAGGAAACTGCAACAGTTACTTGTTCAAACCATTCAAAACATGAACTTGGGCAGGTCTTTGTTAACCCATGCTGAGAAACAGAGTCCTTTGGTGGCAGTTGGTTTCTCACATTTCTTGTGTGTATGAAGAATTCTTATGTAGCAAGAATGTGTATATGTATACTGCAGAAAGGCAGAAAATAATTGAAATAATTACTCTATTCTTTTTTTGCTTCTAATTTGCTCTTTAGGATTTATTAGAAAGAAACCTAGTCAATGAAGAAACTACAGAAATCTCACCAGGAGCAACACCTACATGCAGGTACCAAATGCCTGCACACACCTGAATTCAACTGAGGCAAAGGAGCTGAATATAAATGCACTACAGATCAAATCAGGGCCAGCTGGAGTTTCCTGTCAAGAGAAAGGAAGAGCCTGGGGAAGTAGCAGGCAGAAACATTAGGCAGTGATACAGTTCTCCTTGCTGTAAGTAGTGTGTCTGGAAGAATGGGCATGTCTTGATTTGGTCATTTGGCCTAATGAACTCTTTTCATCTAACATTTGAAATGTTGGAGGGATTTATATTTTTATATGTATATTTAAAATGTATGCGTATATATATGGGTGAGGTTAAATACGTATTCGTTATCAAAGGATCCGGAAACACTGTGTTGCTGTCTCTGAACATAAAGAGAAGCAACAGAAGACACAGGAAAGCTTGTCAGGGTTGCTGTGAGCAAACTGACCAACAGCTGTGTAAGTTGTGTCAGTATTGGATTCGAGAAAATCTTTTGTTGGTGCATGGTGGAGCCATGCGGTTCAGGTTGTTGCTGGAGTGCTGCAGAGTGGGGAGACTGGTGCCTGCCTGCCTGCAGCATCTCCCTGCTGCGGTGGTAGGGGGGTGAGTGCAGGTGCAAGGACTGAGACTGCTTCGCAGTGGTCAGGGGAAGAGGTAGGCTTGGGGAAAGTACCATGGGGATCCTGGTAAATGGGGCTGGAGGGACTAAAGGGTTAGAGTTTCAGCAGGAGTCCTTGCAGCTGGGATGCCACTGCCAACAGGCACGTATGTGGTATGGTGCAGCTACTGTCCCATTTCATCTAGTCTTGGCCTCATCCTCCTGCACCAGCAGCTTGAGGCTGAGGATGCCTGACCATGGTGTTACAGGGAATGAGACCCACAGCACCATCTCTGCCCTGTACAACCCCTGTGCTCTGTTGCTTCTGGCTTTCCTACAGGAGCGGTGGCAGGTGGCTCTCGCAGGTCTGTAAAACACCTTGTGGGTTTGACTATTTCACAGGCTTCTAAAGTTGTTAGGCTTCCAGTATTTCCTTTACCAGTCATTAACAAAAAAACTTCTTTAAGTCAAGTAAAAATGCGTTTAATTCACTACTTATCTTGCAGTCTCAATCTCATCGTACCTCTAATTTTAATGTAGGCTGAGTCACTTTCATCCTACTGCTTTAAAATCAGACTATGGAGCATGGTCGTGTTCTGGTATGTTTGGGAAGTAGAACAGTTTTTCTCTCTCTCTTAGTCAGATGTGTCCTGCCAAGTTTCCATCACTCTGTGCTCTTAGATATAAAAATAACATATAGCTGGGGATGATTTGCAGAGTTAGTTTTATTACTGTAAGCAAAATTGAAATGTGAAGAATGCCAGCTTACATTATGCAGATTGATTTATAAAAATAAAGTATTAGTCCCAGTGAAATATTTAACCCTGTTTTGAGATAATTCCTTTGGGAAGAATTTGCATTGTGTATGCAGTACAGTAGTTTGCAGTACTTGCTGTCTCTATTTTGCTTGTCTATGGCCTGCTGGTTCCTCTTCTGCCTGCCTGTGGAACCTTTCTCTGAGGTTGTAGTTGCTAATGCTTTTATGCTTAAAGCACTGTTTTTTCTCCCCATTCTTGTTCTTAAAAACATCTGATTTGTTTTTTGCAAATCCAGAGACTTCCCTTTGAGACAGATTCTTGGCATGGAAAACACAGGTGGTACAGCTGTAGTCTGGCAATGCTATAAACTCCTGGAAACAGTTGTGATGTGAAGCCTTGACAGCAGGTAGAGCTATTGCAAATGCTGTATTTGAAAGTAAATGTCCCTGTGCATACAGGAAGAGGGTACAGAAAATACAAGAGGAGCACCACAGTATGTGTATGATTGGAATGCATCTAAAATATTGCACTCCTGGATCCACAGTTTAGGAAGAACATGGCAAAACTAGAAAAATACTGAAAATGGGATAAATCCAAATTGAACAAGCTTGCTGTGTTTATATACAAAATGTGGTTGTGAATCTGGGCTGATCTATTTTTTGCATTTACAGGATGGTTTCTTCACAAGAATTTGAAATGTAAAACAGTGACTTTTTTTTTTGGAGGGGGGGAGAATGCCAATTATTTCTTTTTTGAGTACTTTTGAACCTGCATCCTGGCAACAATGCGGGTCACAAGAGAAGCAAGTATGTGCATGTAACATGGACCTATGTAGAGTTTTCCACCTCTCAGTCTGTAGAAAGTCCCTGTGCCACTCTTCCACCTCAGAGTGGGTGCTGTGCTGTCCTGCCGTGTTCCACTACTGGTGCTGCACTGGCAGAGGGGGGTGGATGGAAGCAGCAAGACAAGCCCTGGGGTTCAGCTGTGTCATTGTAATGTTCTTCTCGGGCTGCTACAAGCGTCTCCTGCTAATGTTAAGTGGATTTTGGCCCATAATATGAAATGAAACCTGGTGAGAATTTGCCTTATTTCTGCTGTCAAACAGGCATTAAAGATCTCTGCTCATTCTTAAGTTATCGATCAGTTTGCACAACCAAGAAACCTCTGGTTTGCTTGGCTGGTTTTGGCAAGACTCAGGGATAGTCCTTGCTTACGGAGACACACTAGTAATTGTTTTCCATATTAGTGGAGACAACATATCTTTTAAATGAAAAAAGATAACTTGTTTTTAGTTTGCTTTATCTGTTCATTTTCTACCACTGAGTAGTTTTAAACCAAATTCACTTTTCTGCTAGGTGAAAGTAAAGCACCTTACAATAGCAAAAAAAATACAATACATTATTTAGTAGGGGTTTTCTGTTTTGTACATAAGTTGCTATTTGTTATCTGCTTAAAAGTTGGTTTGGTTGAAAATAATGCTTACAATATTATGTATAATTCCGTATTTCCCACATTTATGATGGCATATAAGGAACAACAACAAAAAAAATGACACTAGCAGACTTTATTTCTTTATGGGAAGTTACACTAGGATTAAAGATTAAATGTAAAGGGAAGTCTTATTATGCCTCTTTGAGGCTTCTTGTTCTGAAGACCTTAGTATAAATTGAAAGCAAGCTTCACATGTTCACAAAGGAGTGTAAAGTATGTTACCTTACACCTGTCAGGCATGAGCTTTGGTTCCTCTTTCTTCTAGGTGCAGGAGGTTTTATTGTGCTGCTCTGTTGCCACAGTGCTTCCCAAAAAACCCTTGCTTCCAAGACTCACTCATCACCCTGTGGGAGTCACGGTCCCACCAGGAGGACCTGTGGGGGCCTTGCATGTCCTTATTTACGCTTGTTGCCCATTTGGAGCCCAGTGAAAGGAAGTAAATAAGACTGCTGACTTTCTTTCAGCTGCTCGCCCTGATGCTCAACCTGCCAGTGAGATGATGGTGGTGATCTCTGGTGGTTATTTGTGTTTCTGGAGACTGTGGGATCTCCCTCAAAGACAAGCCTTGTTGGACCAAATGCTGGACAAATGCAAAGCAGGCGTAAGACAATGTTTGCGCATCATCTGATGCATTTGCTTGCTGAATGAGAACTAGGCCGGGATGGTCAGTCTCCTCTTGCAATAGCTACATCATCTGGCTGTGCCTTTCAGTTGTTAACAGGCAGGTGTCAGCCACTAAAACAGGCTGTGCCTCATTGCTAGTTCCCTAAAAGCTGCCACCTGCAAAAGCTAGTTTTCTATTTGTAGCCATGGGTTTATCTGCTGGTGTTTAAAAAAAAACCCTTGCACAAATGGATCTCCAGCCAGCTAGTCAGACACAAGCTTGCATGTCAGTTAAATCTCCTTCCCTAGTGACTGCTGTCCTATTGCATCCCACATTGTACATGGCACATTCCAGCTTTCTTACAAAGCAAGAAGTGATGGAGTATATAGCAACGCTGACTAATGTCACTTGTCCGGTGCCTTCTAAAGGACAAGGTGAGGCTGAATGTATGTAATATACTTAAGAGAGTATGTTAGTCTGAATTTCTCCATAACTTCAGTACAACAGCAGAAACAGTGTTGTCAGAAATACCACTTCCAATATTGAAGATAAATTTATTAAGACAAATGTAGAGTAAAATAAAGGAACACTTAAATACATAAAGGTGTATCCTGTGAATAGTGTGTGACAGGGCGGGGCTTCAAGTAGGTGGCCCCTTTGTACCACTTATCTAGATATGGCTTCTAGATAATTAAACTTGACTAATGTTTTGCTAAGCATTTGAAAACACATTTACCATTTGCAATGCAGGCTTTAGCTGGAATGAAACTGGTATTTGGCTAGGCAACAATTTTCTGTTCTCAGGCTGCATTTGGGGTGTTTGTAGGGTATTTGATTTCTGCTTAAATGTGGAGCATGCACATTTATACCAGCAAGTTAAGTTCATCCACGTCTTGAGATCATTTTTTTTTTTCGTGTGCCTGTCTCTTCCACAGAGCTTTCTTTAAGACTGCAAAACCCTCCCACAGAATAAAGACTTTTTTCCCATGGGATAGCAAAAAAACCCCAACCTGTTGTAATGCTTCCTGCTGCCGAGAACTGGTGCATATCGTATATACTGAAAGACCAGCTAGTTTGCTGGAAGGAACAATGTCATAGTGGCTTTCCCCTCCCCAGTTACCCAATTTAATGGATGTTTTTCTTTTCTGTTATTTTAAGGAGCATTTTCATTTTAGCTTGTGGCCTGCTTATGGTGAGACAGAGTGACTGTGCCCTCTGGCTCCCACAGATCGCTGTCTATCTCTGTACCCTTCTTTTTTGAGAACCACTGTCAGTAGATCCTTCTCCTGCCCATTGCCAGCTTCTTGCAGTGGTGGCTTCACCTGAGCAAGGACGTGATGAAGACATTTAGGCTGAATGTTCTCTGCTCTATCATCTAAATGGTAAAGGCTACTTTAATGAAGCCACTGCCTGCTCCTGGTTGAGCTTTCCTGTGTGTCAGTGTGGACTTACCACTCTGTGGAGTAGCAAGGCTCTGGATGTGTGGGTGGTCAGCACCTCACTTCTCTTACTCTATGAAGCATGCCAAGACACAGATTTTGGAATTGGGACATTTGTACTTGGGGTTATGGGGGAGGGAGGGAGGTATCTTAAATCACAGAAATATGATTGTTAGTCATGTTCTCTCTGAAGCTTTCCCTTTCTAGACTAAACAAATCACATTCTTCCCATTTTTCACAGAATCGAAGGACAGTTGAGGTTGGAAGGGCCTCTGCATCATCTAGTCCAACTCATCTCTTCAAAGCAGGGACAATGGGACAGGTCGTGCAGAGTGCTGTCAGGCATGTTGTGTCTCCTCAGCATGGAGGCTGCACAACCTCCCTAGTAAGTCACCCCGGTGTTTGACCAGCCTCACAGGAAAAAGGTTTTCTCTTGTGCTTGAATGGGTCTTCATGTATTTCAATTTGTGTCTCTCACCTGTTGCTCTATTACTGCACATCACTGAGAAGAGTCTGGCTCTGTCCTGTTTACTCCCTCCATCAGTACTTATACATTAATAAAATCCCCCCCCAAGCCTTCTCAAGCCTTAGTGCTGCCAGCTTTCAGTTTCTCCCTGTATGTCATGGGCTTCTATCCCTTTACTGAACTCCGGTATGTCCAAGTCTCTCTGGTATTAAGTGATATTTAATATTGCCAGATCTTGAGATCACACCAGTCCCAGCTGCTGTTCTGTTCCCCAGAAAGACTAATGTGCACAAATACAGTTCCTTCTGTGTTTTGCAGGGTGTTTTCTTCTAGTGAAATGCTCTGTAAATCACTTCAATGTCTGTATTAACTCTTATGTAAGCCTTTTCCTGGCTGGTGTCTGTGAAATGAGATGTCCTGAACTGCAACCGACGAATAAAATAATAGGATTTCTTCCCTCCCTGATACCTACAGTTTGGTCACTTCAGTCTCCCTTCATGAATATAGACTTTAAGTTTTCAGAGGTATAAAAGATTTAGGAAATCCTAGGAAAAAAATCATGTTCCTAGCTGCGGTGGAAAGGTTGGAATCCATTTGAACCATCTGTAGATAGAGAACTCCAGTCTGGCAAACAGCTGCGGCTACTGTAGGTTTGGAGGAACCAGTGTGTGCTTGTCAAGGACACTTATCTAAATGGGGAAGTGGCAAAGCTAAAACAGGGCTTGTGTGTGGTGACCAGAATTGGGTAGTGTAGATCAGAAGGGTTTGAATATTTGTCTCACTCTCCCATGCTCATTGATTTTGATCAAGTTTCAGCAAGTGTTTCAGCAAGTTTCAACAACTTCCTTTTCCAGGAAGTTGTTTTTGTTATGAGAGATGTATTGCCGTGTGATGACTGCCCCCACAGAGGTGGGGCAGGCAGCTGGAGAAGAGGCAGAAAGACATGAGCTAGCTTGGCTGTGCAGAGGCTGTGCATTGTGAGGCATGGTTCTGGGGGACAGCAGAAAGGCTTAGCAGAGCTGGGAGGATGAGATTTACTTATGGTGAGGTTTGTCTGTTTGGATTTTTTCTCCTAATCTCTTTTCTGCCACCTCTGCAACACAGCCAGCATCCTCGGAGTCTCTCCACATGGAGAACTGCATGTGCAGAATGCTAGAACACATAGCTCACACATTATCCTAAGTTAAGTCTTCACGTGGACAGTGTCTGACAGTGGAGTAAGCTGCCTTGCACCCAGTGCAGGCTGGGGATGTCTGCTGTAGGTTCACACTGCAGCTGGCTGTGGACTGACTTCTTCAGGCAGGCTGGCTTCAAGACCTACACTGGATCCCTGACATGTCCCTGACTTCTGCCTGGAGTGGGGATGCCATCAGTTCTGGGGCACAGGCTGTTTTCTTTACATTAAACTGTGTAATCTCTGCAGCTCTGGGTCTTTATAAATAGGGTTGGGGGGTTTTGGCAGTGAAGAAATACTGTGGTGATGGGACAGTTGTAACTCGTGATTGCCAAGGCACACAAAGCCTTCTGGAGAAGAAGCAGAGGACTTTAGTTTGGGTGTAGGTATAGTAATTGCCTTGAGTTTATCTCAATTGAGTTAATAATGTAACTGATTTGTCAAAGAGGGTGTCCAACAAAAGGGTGTCTGGTGGCTGAACAAGGGTTCTGTGACTGTTATGGAGCAGAAGGGGGGAGAGGGTCAATGTCTTGTGCTCCTGTGTTCCCATGGGATTAATGTGGTAAATGCAGAGCAAACACAAGTGATGATTAGCACTCAAAAGCAGCTGATCTGTTCACTTAGAAAGTGCCATTTTGTGTTCTTGCCTTCAGGAGGGGTTTGTTTTCCAGTCTGTAAAGTGAGAATGACAGTCCCTGTCCAGAAGCCTCACTGTACCATGTGTTAGCAGTCACAGCTGCTGTTGTTGTCTGAAGTGATTTGTCACAATTCCTTTCTTGGGAGTTACACTATTTCTGTTCAGCAAAGGTACAGCTAACCTAGAAGTAAAGGAGTGGAAACAGTAAGTGTGAGATTGCGTGGTGCGCAGAAAGAGGGAGGCAGCTCATCCCAATAAACCATGAGGTGGCATGTTGAGGTGGAGCTGTGAATCCAGTCTGCAGGATGCAATCTAGGATCTGTCTGAGCTTCTAAAACTGTATGTGGTAATCAGTGGTCATGTTTGCTGCTGCAGTGGCAGCCGGTGTTTTGGGGAAGGGCTCTATCACAGACATATGTATATGACAATGGGTTCGTGAATGCAGCTAGACAATCACACAGAACGCAGCAGATTAAGACTCTCGTTTCTTCTCTGTGGAGGCTCTCATTTACTGCAGGGGAGGTTGAGGCTTCCATTTCAGGCAGAAGTAGTCCTGCAAAGCCTGCTGTGTTTTGAGGAATGCTGATCATAGAATCGTTTGGTTTGGAAAAAGACAGTAAGATACAACCATTAACCTGGCACTGCCAAGGCAACTGCTAAACTATGTCCCTGAGTGTGACATCTACATGTCTTTTAAATCCCCGCAGGGATGGTGACTATCACTTCAGTGGGCAGCCTGTTCCAGTGTTTGACAGCCCCTTCAGGGAAGAATTTTTTTCTTAATATATAATCTAAACAACCCCTCATGCAACTTGAGGTCATTACCTCTTGCCCTGTCTCTTCTTACTTGGGAAAAGAAACTGACCCCCACCTCACTACAACTTCTTTTCAGGTAGCTATAGAGAGCAATAAAGTCTCCACTGACCCTTCTCTTCTGCAGGCTAAACAACCCCAGTGCCCTCAGACGCTCCTCCTAAGGCTTATGCTAAAGACCCTTCACCAGCTTCACTGCCCTACTTTGGCATTCTCCAGCACCTCAATGTCTTTCTTGTAGTGAGGGGCCTAGAACTGAATACAGTATTTGAGGTGTGGCCTCACCAGTGCAGAGTACAGGGGGATGATCACTTCTCTAGTGCTGCTGGCCACACTATTGCTGGTACAAGCCAGGATGCTCTTAGCCTTCTTGTCCATGTGGGCACACTACTGGCTCTTGCTCAGCCAATGTTGACCAACACTCCCAGGTCGTTTTCTCCCAGGCAGCTTTCCAGCCACTCCTCTCAAGCCTGTGACACTGCATGACGTTCTTGTGACCCACGTGCAGGACCCAGCACTCTCCTTTTTCCTGGGCTTGGTGCTGCCTCCCTGCCTTGCCTACCCCAGCTGTGGCAGAATTTTCTTTGGTGGTTTTGGGGCATTTGCTGCTTGTATTTGCTGCCTTGGAAGTCTCAGTAAACATGAAGGTTACTGATGCTCATGATGTGTGTAGCATTTTTTTTAATTTTCTTTTTCCCCAGACTGTCCAGTAGTCCTGTAACAGTTCTGAGCAACACCTACATTGACAGAGGTTTTACATGTGTGTTCCATGCCATTTTCCACATTCTTTCATGCTCCAATTCTGTGTTTTCTTTTACTTACCATTTTGCCTTATAATCATCTCCTCTTATCCACCTCTCTGAGTCCCGGGCTGTGGCATATGGGTGGACAGTGGCCAGCACAGCACATGGTGTGAGTAGCAGAGAAGAGTGGATGTTTCTCACCTGAGTCAGCCCTGGGGGAGTGGCCACAGCAAACACACCACAGACCAAATCTGGAAATGGTTTATTTGGATACTGAAGCATGGATGTTTGGGGTAAGCTGTGCACATTGGAGCCTTCTGTTATGGAGGAAAGAAATCCTATTTGGTGCAGCAGCAGAACTAATGGCCCCCTGAGATTCTGCAGAGCTGGATGTTGGCTTTGCAGCCAAAACTATCCTGTGCAACTGGACAGAACCTGGGAACAAATGGAGCTGTAGGTGCCTGTTGCTTGTGTGTGGTTGGGATAGAACAGGCTTGGCCTTGTGACAGTCCTCTCTGCTCCTACAGCTGTGCTAAAAAAACCTCTGCCATAGGCTTCTTTAGCTGAAGACTTGTGTGAACTAAGGCCCTTTCAGGTTTCAACATATATCTGTTGTTTCCTTCCAGAAGCTGTTGCATGTCTATAGCATAGATTATTGCAGGCCAACACAGGGCGTGCTGGATTGAATGACATGCCACCTGGCATGGCTAAGGCAGTTTCAGTGAAACTCCTGTTGATGAGATACTTCAGCTGACATCATACTGCACCACGGGTTGGCTGATACACCTCTTGGCAAGGCTGTGTCGGCATCAGCATGCTTCCAGAGCCACTGCCTGGGACATGTGTAACATCAGTGGTGAGTGGGAGCTGCTCTCCACCACCAGTAGGTTGTATCCCTTTCTGTTACCAGGCAGAGCTGCTTTAAAAAATCGCTAGTATGCATCACCACATCCAGAGACATGGGCTATCTTTAACTATAGGGGTATTCTTCTGTAATCATCTTCACAACAGTAGTGCTTGGCATCCTACTTCCTTTGCACAGGAATACTGTGAAGATGAATCTAGTCAGTCTAGTCAGGTGTATTTGAGGCATCTACCTTACAGACATTCGATTATAGTAACACCTGCCTCATCAAACACCCAGAGAGAGGGACAAAATAATTGTATGTGAATGCTGTTTATGCTGTTCCTTTTTTTTTTTTTTTTTTTTTTTTTTTAACACTTTATTTATATTTTAATACTTGGGTTACAGCCTTTGTTTAAACCATAGTCCAAACTGCCTTTGAAGTCAGAAATGCACCCGGATGCACCACGTTATTTCCTTTCTTCTTCAGACAGTGTAATTCTTTTCCTTCCTTCATGAAGCCAGCAGCCTCTGGGGTGTTTCGCAGTACTGCTGATGTTTAACATGGAGAGGCTGAGAAACTGATGTATGCAATGACTAAGTCACTTTCACAAGGTCATGCGGCGTATCACTGGTGACGGACGCCAAGAATAGCACCCCAAGTCTTTTGGCTCTCTCGAGCCCACCCAAAACACTACAGCCTGTCTTTTCCTGGTGAGCATGATCTGATTCATAATGCAGCAGTTCTGCTGTAAGGCTGGCTACCTCTCTGCGATCTCTCTGCTATTGCAGAGAAAAGCAGTCAGGCTCAGGCAGCAACAGAGATTGCACGTCTCTAGCAAAAACACTAAACCCCAGAAATGGTATTTAGCAGCTTATCTACAGATAAGCTTATAAAATGTACTGACTGGTTAAAAATAGGTTTTAAAGTTCGAGATGTTTGCCAAGAACTTTTTATTCTTTGGGTTTTGCTGCAGTACAAAAATACCTTTTCAATGATTCTGATTCATATTGGCTTTTCCTGGTCTTTCTGGAAAAGTACCAAACTATTGATGGGTGGTTTTTGCTTTTAATTGTGCTCTTGAGTGCTAAACCTATTCCTGCTATTTGCTTGTAGTATGTTAGGCTATGTTTAGGCAAATGCAAATGTAAGTGGTTATTCAGTGCCTTTGACACTCTGAACAGAACGTACCGAGCTCCCAGGGCTTGTTACAAAGCCTCAGCCTCCAGCACTAACAAAGCCTGTGCTGTCAGTAGCTAAAATATGAGAACTACCTGGGCTTGACAGAGGGGGTTCAGAGTATCTCGGGAGTTCACGGATTATGAACTTCCACCCAATTTTTGCCCTGTGGGTTGGATAAACAAAATACAGGGACCCCTGCCTATGTGATGGCAGCTAAGGGTGCTCTCGAGAGATGAGCCATGCTGTGTGCATGCACGGCCTGTCATGCCAGGCTGGTTTAACACTGTGGTCTGTGCAACTTTACCGATGAAGTTTGTCAGGCTGTATCAACACTTAGCTGAATGTGTTCCTGAATCATAATGGAGGCTTTCCTTCTAAAAACACCACGGTCCCTGGACGTGGAGTGAAACAGCGCGGTGCTGCTGCCTGCTGAGTGTCTGTTGGCAGCAGCTCGGGATTTTTTACAGTTGTTTGCCTTGTTACTTACCCTATTTTAAGCTCTGATGGAATAAGGATGGCATTTGATCACAGTACTGGGCACAACTGTTTGGCTTTCATAACCAATGTTTTAAACCAGGGGCTTTTTCCATATATGCTTGTGTCTTCAAATAATTTTAGACTTGTGGCTTTAGACTTGCATGTACTTTTGCTGCCCTTTGCTGCTGTATCTTATGAGAGAACTCCTGACTTACACATAAGCAGGTGGTGTTTACCTGGGTGAGACCCCCTCAAAGGAAGGAGTGTGGTGATGACTGAGTGGGGGTGATGTACACTGAACAAAGCACTTTCTCGCCTCCATCCTTCCTCTGGTTCTCGTGATGGGAGATGTCTTTGTAACTCTATCTTTTGACTGGATTTTCTTTATCATCTCCACATGTGTGCCAGTGTGTTCTGATCTTGGTTTTGGTCTTGGGTTTATTGAGCAGGTACTATGTAAAGACTTTACAGGATAAATCTCTCCCATCATGGAAACGATCAGCTGCTAATGCTTGTTCTGTGTTCAGCTACCTCTAGTACACTTAAAGAGCAGCCTCTGTCTACCACATAAAATACATTTAAAACTGGTGCTCTGCGTTTTACCCACAGGACTGAAACTTCTGAGAGCAGCTTGTCCTGTAAGCTTGGTCCTTCCTTCAGCTTTTTGATAGATCAGGTACATTTGTGGCTAGCTGTGAAGGTTAGGCCCATGTCACTTTTTTTAATACTGTGCAGAGCAAGGCAGGCGGCTTGTTTCTTCTTGCAAGTGAATGTAACCGGGAGATGAATTTTTGCCATGTGGGAGGAAAACCAGGACTGGCAGTAACATGAAGTCAGAAGAAAAGGAAAAGGAAGCGCTCGGCTGAGAGAGGGACAGAGTACAGAGAGGAGGAGAGGCAGGTAGTGAGATGTCCGTTGTGGTTGTCTCTCATCTCCTCATGTAAGAAACCTGGGAAAGTAAATCACCAAAGCTGCTGCTTTACACTGTCTTTGGGTAATAAGGAAAACCATGGGATTCTTACCTGCTTTATTCCATACAAGTGGTTTTTTTAAGGCCCATGCAAATAACCAATATCCATAAAACTGCCATGCATTTATTGTATATGAAACTAGA
>JAVHNF010019884.1:0-10278 GCA_034783455.1 Micropsitta finschii | reverse complement strand
TAAATGCTATATGTGCTGTTTTATAACTTCCTTTTAAAATGCTTTTTTGTATGTTTGGGGGGCTTGGGGAGGTGGGGGCCCCTTTCTTTTCCTCTGTTTTCTTTTTGTTTCTTTCTTTCTTTCTTTTATCACTCCCCCCACCCCCCTTTTTTTTTTTCTTTTTTTTTTTTTGTCCCTCCCCGGGCCGGAATGTAATGCCTTTGTAGTGTCACTTTCCTGATCTAATTAGGATGTGTGAGGCAAAGAGTAAACCTTTCCGGTTTATAAAGTGCATTTTCGTTGCCTTTGAATTTCCAGTTTTCCTGGTGGCTCCCTCCTCTCTTTAAACTGAATTCTTCAGAGTAGTGTGGGGTTGAGGTAATGCTCCATAGGGAAAGCAGAGAGGGCTCAGGCACAGGGCACCTCTTCTGCGGGTGGTTGCTGATTTCCCTGGCACGTTCAGTTCACCTGTTTGTCTCCTACAAAGAATGTGTTCTGCAGTCTCCTCGTTTTATTTATGCAAAATAATGATGCCTCATCTCGCCTCACATTGAAGTTAATGCGAAAGTGCTGCTGATGTTGGTTCCACGTGGGATCAGGGACATAGCAGGGCATTTTAAAGAGACAGGTTCTCTTTTCCTAAGGTTATCATCACCTCTGCAGAGGTGATGCCTCTAGCAGAGGGATGGTTCGTTGTTTATTTTTGTAATGGAAAGGTGTCAAATCGGCCCTGGTCTGATAAATTAAGGCAGGATAATAGGGGAAAACGTGCAGACTCGTTTGGATCAAAGCAGTTCTTTTGTGTGTAGCAGGTCTTCAGGGGAGTTTTCTTGGTGTGTCAATTAAAATGCTGCGTTTTGGAGAGCGTTTTTGTTTTTTTTTTTTTGGAATGGGTATTGCAGAAATGAAATGGTCTCAGGTTGTTTAATATTAAAACCTAGTGCTGTTCTGCTGGCTATCAACTCCCAGGGAGGAGACCTGTGTGCATAGGGCAGTTTCACAGACATTTTGCAGAAGTTGTCAAGTGCGTTATTTTTACTTTGAATACGTTCAGTTTTGTTGGGGACACCTGAGTTTGTTGCAAAGTATTGTGGAGCTTGTTCTATACTTAAACTTTCTGAACAGTCCCAAAAGGTTTGGAAAATAGTGAAAATAACTATAGGTTTTAATTGGCCAGAGTAGGGGCTTTTTACAAGTACACCTTAGCTATGTAATTATAACATCACTTGGAAGAGTTGCCTCTGGCTTTGTTTTAGAAAAGAAAAATCATCCTAACTGCGGTTTAGTTTCATGTATATGTGTGCATGTGTATCTGCATGCATGCTTTTATCATGGGTTCTGGTTGATACAGTTTTTTTGCTTAATTTTTAACTGTAAATATTTGACTGTAATGATGTGAAATGCTTTGCTTTTCTCTATGTATTTTAATTTTTACTGAAATGTTCTATTTAAGAAACTTGCATCGCCTCTTAACATGGCAATTTGATATCTTTATGCGGAGTTACGGTGTTTCTTTTACACGTGCCTCATTTTTGTGGTCTTTGTATTTAATTCTAGATTAAGAATTGAATACAAGTATGTGATTCTCAAGAGGGAAGATGGAGTACTGAACTTGTAGGGAGGCAGTTTCAGCAAATAGGGTTTTTTTTGAACTCGTGAAAGTTGAGTATCAATTGTGGTAGCTCTCTGTATTGAATAGCATGTGTTCGCAAATTATCTGTACCTTTTCTGCAAGTGTGACCAAAGAAGATGTTATATAGTAGTTGTTGACTGGGGTAGTCTTGTGGTTAGAGATTTTGGAAGAAATTTCAAAGTTTTCCAGTGACTCACAGTTGTGAAAATTAAATCACATTAGCTACTCTTAGGCTAGGAAAAAAGGCTCATTAAGAAAGACAGATTAATCAGTTTGCATAAAGGAATGAAATTCAACATTTTTTCAAAGCTGTTTCTTATGGTTTAGAGATCTCTTTTATAGTTTTAAAGAATTCATACTTCAAAGTTCCTTTCCAAATATTTCATACAGTGATCTTTTTATTGACTGAAGTAACATTATCCTGAAATGCATAGAAATTTGATAAATTAATAGCAGCACACCATGTGTTGGTGTTTTTGATGTACCAGGGTAGATGGGTACTAGTAGATGTGCAGAACTAACATTATTAATAAACTAGTTAATGGTACTGAGAGCAGTACTTAAGAACTCCTCAAATACTGTGTCTGACCATCAGTATGAAGTGTTTAATGTGCTACTGCATTTTTACCTAATTAAGTGCTTCTAAATCATTAATATTGTAATGCTGAAAAAAAGGCAGAAGCACATGTTGTGGAGTATCTTTCTTGACTTACAGTTATGTATTACAAAGTAAATTCAGGGTATCCAACCATAGTATAAAATTTAGGACATAGGGAGGAGGAAGAGGAAAGGGTGTTCTCACAGAATTTGATACTCTCCTGAACTGGGTTTAATTTTAAGGTATAATCCAGATGGGGATAATAATAGCAGAAGGTAAATGTTGTTTAGGATTGTTTTTCACAAACTTGCTCTCTTTTTTGTAGAAAACTGAATTATTCTTGCAGGGATGATGTGGTGTTTAATAAAATCAGAAGTAACTTTCAAAGTTTCTTTACTTCTAAGAGTTAAGATCATCAACTGTATTATATGTTGCTTTGATTCTATACATTGTTCAGTATTATTTTTTCAAGATTTTCTAAAATCTAAACATCTAGGGAAGCAAATATTACGGGCTGTTGCTGCCAAAGTTACCCTATTTTTTGTAGGTAAACTGGGGAGTTATAAATGTATTAAAATTCCTTTTAGATACTTACCCATCCTATTCAATAATGCTTTAAAGTTAATAACTATGGTATTCTACAACAGTACAGCAAACACAGAAATCTAAACTGACATGCATTTATCTTTTCTTGAATGCTTAGTTCAAGTGTGTCTCTTGGTGTGTACTTCTCATTTAGTAATTATCCTGAAAAATGAGTTTCCCAGCATAGAACTTTGAGACTTAAATTAAGAAGCTTTTTGAAAGTTTGTGTAATTCCAAAAGGCACTGTATACAAAGTGCAGGCATTTCTAATGGTTGTCAATCTCCACAGCTAGTCAGTCAAAATGGTGCCCTTAAGTCTCCTCCTTTCAGTGTAGTGCAAGTGTTTTAAAATTAAGAGTTAAAGAGGGCACTGCTCATGTTCTAAATAAGCTACTGTTTGTAACTGTTCATGGTTATTTTGTTAAAAGAGATGTTTTACTTCAGAATCTAAAGCACAAGTTTTTTAACTTTTGTATTGAGAATCTTTTACGTATTTAAAAACAGTTTTTGTCAGAAAGTATCTTTTGGGAGGGTTCTTGAACAAGTTTATCTGTTTACGAAAGGGAGATACTCTGGAAAATGTGAAATATGTTAGAGCAATTAGACCATTCTCAAATCAGTGTAGAGTTAAAAGGAGCTAGTAGCCACCACCACCAAAGCGAGAGAGCACTTGTTTTCAAGGAGATACTCTCGAAATACCTGCTACTAGTGAGGATTTAGCTTACATTGCTTTTGAAAGAAATGTGCAGTGTCTGTCCACTGAACTGTTAAGCATCTTTAACCAATTACCAAACATGTAGGTAGCCTTAAAAAACTATTTAAAAATAATTCATATATTAGAACAAAGCAGCATTTTATATTGATCAAAAATAAAAGGTTTAAATTTCTGAAGTGTAAAGGATTTTTTTTTTTTTCATTTATCTGAAGATCTTCTTAGTAGAGGGTTGTGGTTTTTTCCTGCTAATAAATTACATATAGAATTTAAGTAAATTTATATTAATTTTTAAATTGTATGAACTTGTAATTTGAATGTGAAAAATCGATTAACTATCAATATAATCACTTATACAGCTGCCTATATTTTATTTTTAATTTTTCAAGGGATATAGGGACCCTTTATCTGAAACTCAATAGATTGCAGTTACTAATGCATTTTAAATGAACTGTTGTCCACCAGACATCAAATGTGAAAAGTTCTAATTGTAAGCAAGTTATAAAAGGCTAATATTGAACAGAACTGGTCACCATTACTGCAAGTTCGGTTTTAGTTTTATTTAGATTGGCTTGTTAAAGTGTTTTTTGTCTGCTTCAGTATCAGTGTTCACCTGTTACTGTCTCATCTTTGAAGGATGAATTAGCAGAAATGAATAGAATTAGATGGGGGGTTTAAATTTTTTACGAAATATAACATGTTTTTAAAAACAGTTATGTGATCATAGTTTTACAGTATGGGGCCTTTTCATAGGATATATTAAAATTGTTAATATTTAAGTGGACCCTGTGTCTCTTGTAAACAGTTACTGTAGGATCATGGCATTAAAATTAACCAGTGTACATACAGTTTTGAGAAAACTGCATAAGTACATAGTTAACAGTAAAAGTGGGAAAGCATATATAGTTATTCTCACATTGAAGGAATAAATCAGTTCCTATTATAGCCGCCTTTGTAATAACTTCTTTCCCTTTCCTAATTCACTGTCTGTTCAGAGTGCAAAGATACCTTGTCAAATACATTAAAATACATGGCCAGAGTGATGGGCTGTTTTATGCATGTCCAACTATGGTGGTTTTAATAGACTTACAAGGGGACACAAAGAAAGTAGAATGTGGCCCAGTGTACATAGTTTTATTTTATTTGTTTAAAAGAAAGATGAAAAACAAACAAAAAAAAAAGACCAAAACACAACCCCCCCCCAACAAACAGGTCTGAATTAGTATAAAACAAAAAAGTGAGATAGATAAAACAAATATATGTAGTTCAGCTGTGTCTATAATACACAGAACAGTAACTCAAAGCTCTGAAGTAAAATAGCTCAAATCAGCTTTGAGAAGTCAGATGGGAATCAGGAAGGTAAAACCTAGAACTACCATCAGATGCAATTAAGAAATAACTATGTAAAGGAACTTGGAAAAATGCAGAAAGTGTCTGTTATAGAGAACTGAATTGCTATAATCTTCTTTTGCACTTAATGTGCTAAATTCCTCTCTTAATGGAGAATATCCCTAGAAATCAGATTAGAAAGTGTACAAAGGGAATTATTTGTCAAAGTTGGTTTTTTACTAAGGTTAGGATAACTAGTAATAATCTAACAATAATCTCTTCCCTATTATGTAAATAATACGTCATTTGATATCATTCCACCGTGCAGATTGCTTTTAGACTTACATATGGTGCAGGTAATTTACCTGGTAGCCTGATGCTGTGTATCACTAACTTTCACCCTAAAAGCTTTTCTTTATAGTTGTGGATCACATTATGCTTTGGAAACTGCCAAATCTAAAGTATTTCTCATGAAACAAGATGTAGATGGTTGATTTTGTCTTCTGCATGTTTACTGTGAATTGCCAAGTAATCAAAAAGCAAGAATGTCAGAAAACTTATCTTCCCTGTTCATTTATTGTGTATGTGCTTGTATACTGCAGGATATCAGATTTACTAGTGCATGAGTTCTCTAAAAAGCCCTGCAAATCATCTGATTCTGAATCAATGAGATCTTATTACACTAAATGTTTGAGCAGCAGAAAGACCATGTGTATGCAAATCAGATTTACTGTCCCAAGTGTTTCTCACTTCTAATAGAACGGTCTATTGCATGGTACCTGAATTTCTCATGGATGTTACATTTATACTTAATACAGATATACACACACCCCTTTTAAGGTACCATCTGGCTGTTTAGGGGCAACATCATGTCTTTGTAATAGGATATTTATTTTTTTTTTCTTGGTTGTTGTTTGGGGTTTTTTTTGTTCTGTTTTTGGTTTTTTTAAAGAGATCTGTTTGAAGGAAAGGCAGAAAGAGATTCTGGCAGCTCACTATTAAATTTCAATCAAGCCTGTGTAGTTAGTAATAAAACATTTACAAGTTTGTAAATGTTAAGTTTCTTCAAACTCTTACTGTCACGTGTGGAATTTTCATTTGTACTAATTGTTCATTTACTACAGCTGCCTACCTGCAAGCCTTAATACTGTATTTACCACATGGAAGTATAGATACAATATATGTAAAAGTAGAAATTGCCTACAGCTGTTCTTAGGCTTTCATAAGATGATACTCTGCAAAGGTGTGAATTTGTGGTGCTAGCTACCAGCTACTGGCTCTCTTACCTCACAAGTACTTCAAGAAGAGTGAGTATTAAACTAAAATAAAACAAATTTAAAATCCTGTCAGGGTTTTATGCTGTGTTTGAAAGTTAAATATGGACATTGCTCAAGCTTATTTTGTTCACTGGAAGTTATTGTGGTCAATACATGCAGAATTTGTTTCATCTAAGACACTAGGAAATGGTGAACCACGTAGCTTAGAGAAGAGTTTAGACATAGCTGATCACAATAAATGCCAGTTAATTGGAATCTGTAGAATTTTTTTCATCTGTAACTTGACAGTTTTCTTTGATTCTTTTGAATACTGGGATTGCGTTTATACTTACCACTTCTAATTATACTCCAGCACAAATATATAGCTTATGGCTATATTTTAATCAGTTTCAGAAAAAGTAATAAAAATATTATTGCATCTGTCAAAGGATGGTGTTGCTACATGCTATTTTAAATGGTGTTTAAGTACAGTTATAAGCATACCAGTACAGTGAAATCAGCTCTGTTCCTAAACAGCAAAGTTGCATTATTTCTTAAAAAGTTAACCAGAAATCATAATATATTAATTATCCTAATTATTCAGGCTGATTTTAATGTGTTGAAATTGCTTTAAAAAGTATATGCGAAATATTTATGTCAAGCTCATTTAATTTCTCATTACTTGTAAAATGTAATGTTTTCCCTGTTGTAATTTTAAAGAGTTTTTGTCTTAGATGGACGAGTGTATCCTTTTATTTTGGATACACTTATTCCTGAGCCCAGCAGTTCTTTCACTTATTTAAACCTCTCTCATTCCCTCAGAATGAATTTGTATTTCATTAAGTGTTGGTCATGATAATTTTTGTACTAGAAAAAACATGCTGAGGAGTACTGTGGAATTAACTTGTGCTGGTGATGCTACAAGTATTAAAACTGGGTGTAGAATAACATGGGAAACTCAAACATAACGGTATTTAGATGATGGGAATAGTCCCAAACTGGCTGAATGTTAAACTAGCCTATGAGGAAAAGATGTAGGGTTTTGCAGCCTTGTAGCGTTAATCAAATACGTGGTATCACTATTCCTCATGAGAAATACTCAAACACACTTCTAGCATCAATTGGTGTAGAAGGCAAACAGAAATATAGATTACACTTTCAGAAATGATAAACTATGAAATAGGTTTGGGAGGGGGAGGGAGAAATGGGTTTACAGGTCTCCTCTGTAATATAATACAATTTTACTTTTGAATACTTGACCACTTAAGAATACTTGACAATGTACGTTAAGTCCATCTTGAGTAATACATTTCTGTTTCTAGTACAGTTTTTTATCTATGCATCATGTAAAACAGTCTTCTTACTCTTCAGTATATTTAAATATTTTTACTGAAAAGGAAGTTCATTTAAAGCAGTTTTTAACTACATTGATTACCCATTCATTTGGTTGGAGCAGAAAGGTGCTTTAGTTTGGCAAGGTCGAATATGTATTGTTATTTTCTATTTTCTGCAGTTTGTCTAATAAAAATATTGAGCATAAAAGGAGACTTGATCTTTCTTCAAGCCCTGAGTGGAAAGGGAGCTGTGGTCAGTAAGGGGCTCTAATGCCTTAAATCACTGCCCCTCAATCTCAAAATATTTAAATCCTAAGAATTTGTGGTTTTGGCTTCACAGTAATGTTGCAGCCTCAAAACTGATGATACATTCAGTTACCTTGAGATGAATTCCACAGTTCTTCATTAGGCAGGTCAAATTCCCCAAAGTTTTGTCTGAATAAGTACTAGAGGACTGTGCTGCGTGTTCCAGTTATCAGGGATCAAGGACTAGAAAGTCAACCCTGAGCAAACCCTCAAAGATTTCACAGATGACCTAAACCTCTCCTATTCCTTTTGTAGTTTTAGTTGTTAAAATGTGGTTTAAGGTCAAATAACCCTTTCTGTTAAGCATCCAACATTTATTGTAAAGGAGGCAGTTTGATACTTGGCGGTAGTTTTAGCACAAAGGTTTTATGTAGGTAGCTTAACTGAAAACCTTAAAGGCAGGCAGAAGTTTGCTGTCAGGTTGCAAGTGCTCTGTAACTGTTACCTGAAGTAGTACTTGAATCACATTTGTTTCATAGAGATATTGAGATAGTTTCATTATTAATTCTTCCTTTCTTAATATGCATAAAAACTCACCACCGCTTTTGCTGCCAACAGTGATCTGAGGATTATCTATCCATGTATCTCCCTCTCTAAACCTTTTGTAACTTAGGCCTTTGTAGGAAGGTTGAGAGGTCTAGTGGGTGGAGATCATAATGTATTTGTATCCCTCTTATGAATGAACTATTCTGTGGTAATTTCCTTAATTCATGATGTGTTTTGGTGTTTGGGGGTACATCTGAGAAGAGTATGTAGTCAAAATTATGTATACTCCCTGCCTGTGCATGGCAGAGATCAGGCCTGAAGAGCCTGAGTATTCTGTCTTCTCGCTTTGGGTATTTTTGGACTTGTTATGTGATGATAAAAATGGGGTTTAGTTTGTTTTTTTTTTTTTTTTGTTTTTTGGCTTTTTTCCCTGCCACTTATTTCATTCATCAGTTGTTTAGGAATTCCATTTCTTGGTATTTTTTGAGTATGTTGCTGTGGCTGGCAAAGTTTTTTAATCACCTGAACTACAGAATTTGTAGATGGAAGACATAGACTTTGTTTTCCTAGCTGATCTTGACCAGATTATTTGAAAGTTTCCTTGGCCTCTTCAACAGTGCTTTGCTATAAATCAGAGCAATTTAAATTGAACAAACAGTCAATAAAAATGCATGTCCTGGGTCCCTCTGGCAAAGCTTATTATAGTCCAGTTGTACACTGATAGTTCTTTTCACTGTGACCTTCAGGGTATGCAGCCTCTACTTCATGCTTTCCAAATATCATCATTTCCATCTATCTTATTCTGGGTGGGTCATTAGTAAATGTACAGTAGTAACTGTATAGTCTGCAATGCTAACATTTTAAGCCTGTCTCAGAATGAAATCTGTTAAAGTGGAAATGTTTCTCAGGGAGTAAGTGGTACTTCTCTATCTGTTTCTTGTCGTTTTGTTTTACTATAACATGTATTTGAGATTGTTTCAGGTAGCATTCATGAAAAGGATTGATCTTTCGGGTTGTCAAGAATCAAGCTGGTCAGGGTTGGGGTTTTTATAGATTGAAACCAGTAATTTTTTTAACATTATTTGGAAACTGCTGTCATTGAGGGTACATCATGGAACAGTAGAGTCATGTGTCTCTCAGCAGGGGATGCTGCTTAATGATGGAACTGCAGTGTCCTAAATGTGGAAGGGGTAGACCTGCAGTGAAGGACTGGTCTTTTTCTGCTGTGCAAACAGGGAACTGCTTTACTCTGACTTTAACAAATAAATCAATTATTTGGAATAAGATCCTTCCTTCACTCACTGACATGTTCATTTTTTCCTCCACTGTCAGAAATGGGCACTTCAGGATGATTTTTACAAGTCTCTCAACTTGAAAGGGCAATCAGTGTAACCACATATGAAGTCAAGAGTGTTTGAAAAGGACGAAAATCCTTTCATTAAAGATCTTGGAAAAATATTTACATGTCTAGAAAGCAAAGACAAATACCTACTATGCTAATCTGATGATGCTTTATAACTAAGTAAATAATACATAGATATCTGCCGTGGGAGATTAATTTAGCAATGGCTTGGATCTCTCAGGGAATGTGTGTTGTATTAACATATTTATGAAAATAATACATAACCTACCTTTAGAGGAATGTAGTTTTCAGTAAAAAAACCTTCAGAACTTGATCAAAACAAAACAGAAAAAAAAACCCTGTTTTGTCCATGTACATCTGTTTTTTCTTTTGTGGTGTAAAGGTTAGGTACCTAGGCATGCATAGGTATTCAGGACCCTTCATAATTATTTCTGTGAGCTGTGCAAACACCAGATTCTTCTGCTACATGCAGATAGTGCATTCGCAAGTGCTTTCTAAGGTTAGTGAGTTTGTTGGTTTTGTGAGTTTGAATTTAGAATTAAAAGTGATACATAGAGAAATGGTATGGTACTGATGTGGTAGCACAAAGTATATTTAGTCCAGTGTTGGAAGTGTAGGTTATAAAACCTGAATGTAAATATTACATGGAGTTGACTTACTGGTAATGGGGATTGTACCTAGGAAAACAAGCGTTTTG
>JAVHNF010019883.1:54225-72891 GCA_034783455.1 Micropsitta finschii | reverse complement strand
AGGGTTTAAGCAGATGCACTCTGCAGTCTGGAATAGCGTGTCTAGACTGTCTGAACACATGAAATTCCTTTGCTTACCAAAAGCTGGAGTAAAAAGATGTACTACACATTTCATGAGTTGTGCTTAAGAAAAAAAATGCGAAGCACAAACCAAACCTCCACAAAACTCAAAGCCAGATTCATGGGGTTTCAAGTTCTACTTAAGGAATCAGCAAGCAGGATTCAGCAGTAGTCAATAACAAAATGTATTAGATAGTGCCTAATAACATGGGATAATCCAGGAGGAAAAGAAAGGGCGAGGGATAAAGGAATGTCGTCCTAGAACAGCCAGATACTTAGAAATGAAGCCATGAGAATTCCAAACCATGAGATTAACTCAGCTGTCACTGTCAAGCGACACCCTGGGCACAAAGCATAGGAGCAGGGATGAAGAAGAAAAGGGTATTTGCGTTTTCACTAGGATAAAACACATACCTTCGTCCTGCTGCAACAGAGGAACCTGGGAGCACATGGTCCTGATAAATCCCAGCTGGGAACTGGATTTGGATTTGGTCTGAAACTCCACTGCTCATCCCAGATAAAATGGGATTAATACTGTTCCTCAAAAGGACTGGAGCTGGAGGCTACCTTCCCTGTCCTCCATCTCGTCCATTTTGTACCCAATCTCCACCCAAGAATATAATCTTCCTTGGGCTTACAACTCCTAGAGATACTCTTCTTCTCACAACCACCCCAAAGCTCCTCCTTTACCCTCTGCTCATATTTACTAGTATTACTTGACCCTTCCCTCCAAACTTTGCTTGTGATTAAAGTCACCATGATTTTCAAGAGCCTGTGATTTTTGGATGGTTAATTCTGGAGATGATCTCAGACTGAAAGTCAGTGCCAAATGAATACTTTTGGCACTGATACAGGGCCTGCCATCTTCATTAGGAACCTGAAGAACATAAAGGGGCCTGAATTGTTAAAGCAAGTGGCCCAAGACAAACTCTGGAGTGAAAAGCATCATGTCATTTGTTGAAAGTGAAAATTTGGAAGAAACTGGCTTTCAAGCCATACGCAGGCAATCAACTGATTACCAGTGCTGCTGAGCACTCAGCTTTGGTCTTCAGCTCTCACTGTATTGATTCTACATGCTTATCCCTACCTCTGGAGCACTGCAGGGCAGTCTTTGCTCCTATTGACAACCTGGCAGTGCTCAGCCCCATACTGTGTACAAATCCCCAGAACTGCAACAGCCTGCTTTCCCTTCTGGGCAAACACATCCTGGGAAAAACTAGAACCATCTGCAATGACATCCTTTGGATGTAGCTATGGGTCTGTTTCTCTGATAGTGTCATTACTTTAAGCAGTCCCTGCCACCAGCCATTGTCTTCTGCAGCCGTGCCATCCATGCTGTTGCTGTTTGCAGGACCATACAGAGAAGCAGTGGAAGAGTGAAAGATTTCTAACCTGGATGAGTTTTCTGATCCAGTTCAGATAGTTGTATTGGTGACTGTGATGAAGAACACAAAGGGCATCTGGGGAGCAAGGGAGGACTTTTTCCTTTCTAGCTGGATATACCTTCCAGTAGGGATCATGGGGAAGGGCTTACCTGAATTTCCTTGTCCAGGATATTCTCTGCATTGTTACACCTCTTCTGGGTTTCATGGACCTGGAGGTCAGTGCTTTTCTTCACATAGGAGCTCTCCATGCTCACTTTGGCTTTTATCTCTTCAAGCTCGTCTTTGAGGTTAAGAATCATAGCATCTTGGCTCTAGTGGAGGAGAGACAAGCCCAAAAGCAAGCCTAGAGACTTGAGATCAGCTCACTGTCTCTTGATCTCTCCAGTCCCTGATAAACTCAGGAAAGCCAAGGCTTCACACTTTCCCTGAATGTTACTGCATTTCAACCTCAACTTCAAAGGGAAGTTTGTAACCCATAAAGATGGCAATAAACCCATGGCAAGGACTGATTACTTCTGGAGAGGGCGGAGTAATGAACAGAGTGAGACAAGAAACCAGGCCTTCTGGTCTCTGATCCAGGAAGGGATTCAGTCATGCCTATTATAAGCATGAAAGAAGACAATTTCAACTGCCTAAAGTTAGGCTTTACCGAACTCCTAAATTAGGCTGTCTAAGTGAGTGAGCATCTGTAAGAGGAGGATAATACCTGAGTCCCACGTAAGCCAAAGGTTGATTTCCTAAAGCAGACACTATTCCTTGGATTCATTTTTTCCTAGTTATGCAGCAACTCTATAAATGCAACCTTAGGATCAGGTGAAAATCTTATTTGTGTGATGCTTATGTTTAAACAGTTCTTTCTTGAAATCTTACCAGGTAGATGATGTCCAATTTGTTATAAAAGCATACACCATGGGCAAGGAAATGCTGAAGCAAGCTTGCTATGAGCTCCCAGCCTTTCCCCATGCTTGGTTTTGCAATGGAGCTGAGCTTTCCTGAGTGAATTCTGTCCCTGGGGAACTTGCCATGGGCAATAATTCTGAGCTGTTTGTCCAGCTTTTGGAGCATGCTCAGGAAGCACAGTGCATTTGCTTGACATGGGATTCTTGATTTGTTTACTCCTTTTTAATGGATTTGAGTAACAGATAAACGTTCATTAATCTGGGGTTGGCACTTGGAAGAACCGCCTGTGAAATGAAAAACTCTGGACTACTGTATCAAGAGTTAAAGGGTTTCATCAGCGTCTCCTATGCAATTATGCAAGATCAATCAATGTCTTGGGTTTGGTGCCTGAATTCCTCCACTACAGCCTTTCTCTTTGCTTTCTTGATGTGCTGTGATGGGTTTGACATTCTTCAGCCAAACCTTGCAGCTGAAGATGAAATACCAAAGTGCTGGCATTTAAATGTTTTGGAGTCCACATATCTTGTCTCTGAAGCACCCTCGCATTCCTTACATGTGTAAATACGGAAAAATGCCATAGGAAGAAGCCAGCTCAATAGTGCTGTGTTTATGAGTCTCTGCAGCATGACTCATTTGGAAAATGTTTCCTTATAAGAAGAGTTTGGAACAGTTAAAAGGAAAATCCTTCCCTCTGCACCCCTTGTGGGACATAGTTAGGAAGAGTAAAGTGTGCCTGTAAGGCTCAGAACAGTTTGAGCCCTTGGCTGACGCTGTTCTGTGGGTTTGAACGTCATGTGTTCACTTATTTTTATTTTTTGAAGGTTTGCAACATCAGGTGCTATTTTACAACCATAGAATCATACAGCTGCAGACAGCTACGGACAGCACCTTTTTGTGCCCTATGAAAGTTTCTGGTAATGGCCTTTTTTTGCCTTGGTATGAAATTTTGGTGGGCACTGGGAGGGCCCATGTTCCCAGTCACTAGATACGCAAGGTGACTGAAACACTTTATTTAGAGATTGCCTTCCTGTCTCATTGTGGGATCATGTCTAAATTGAGGGGCTGGCAGAGGGACCGGGCTGATGCTGATGAGATGCTGGGTCTTTTTGGTGCTGAGGCTGAACAAAGCCAAGTGCTGTGGATGTCAATGTTATTGCTGTCTGCTAAGGATCTACAAACAGGTCAGAAAACAAGGGTTCAGCCTAGGTTACAAAGTACTCAGGTATTACAGAGGTGGGGCAGAGCATGACCACCAGGTTTTCCTTTTTATTTCACATTTTAGTAAAGCAGAGGAAAAAGTGCCTTTGATTCCAGAGCCCCAGGCCTCAGCTGAGATGGGGGCCTGACTGTGCCGTTTGTTTTCTTTGTTGTATGGCTTGTCTGTGGTTTGGATTTGGTCTGCAGTGTTGTAAAACATCTTTGTTAGAGGTGGGGAATCTGGGGGCTTAGTTACACTATCCAAAGCAGATGGGAAGTGAAATGCAAAACCCCACTGGTGGTTTACAGCAATGCATTTGCTTGGAGAGGGAAAGTCAGCTGGAGGCATGTGAGCAACTACTGCAGCCCCGCTGATGGACCTGGTGCTGTGGAATTGGGGCACATTTGGTATTAGATTGCAGGCCTTAAATACAGCAGTAGATGCCCACAAGCTGTGGGCACCACCTGTAAAGTATGCTGTTCCCTGAACTTAAGCCACACCTGGCAAATGAGTTCATATTTATGCATTCTTGTTTATCAAAGCAAAGTTCCAGCCAGGACACTGAGCCATAATGAATGCAGTAAACCTCTGGGCTGCTTATATGGGATGACTTCAGCCTTGAGTCTGCCAAACCAAAGATGCAAAATCATACCTCGTGTGTCCAAAACTATCACAAAACTAGGAGAGAGCAAAATCAAAACCCAGGAAATAGCTGCAAAGAGCCAGTCTGCTTCACAAGCAGGTAAACAAGCTGATTTTCTCTGATCTCTCAGCTTGCAGACATAAGCTCAGAGTCCTGTCTGCTGCTGTTACCCAATGCCATAGCAGTCTGCTCCACAAATGCTGTTTGGCTGCAAAAAGAACTGCACTTAGCTGGAGGAGCTATGCACACCCCTGCATCTTAATTTACTTTGATCTGTTTCTCTTACAAATGCCACCTAGATTTCTCAGCTCTTCCACAGCAATTAGTATTTACAGTCACTGGTTACAAAAATAGCCAACAGGAGTAAGGAGTCTGAGGAATTCCTGCAGCCAGCAGCACACCCAGACCCCACCATTTGGCAGGCACTGGGATGGGGCAGGGGAATGGGTGCTGTGCTATGTGCAGGCAGGCAGCATGCGGTAGAGCCCTGCTGCCTGCCTCCTTGCTTCCATGCTGAGTGCGTATAAGCACAAGTCTCTCCACTGGCAGCTGCAATATCTCAGAACTTCAGTTTCTTTCTTGCAATGGCTGATGGCATTTTCAACAGCAAGATTTAACATTGTAAGGTTAAACTACTTGGAAAACGCATGACAAATTCCCAATAAGCCAAACATTTTCTTTCAATTACAATTATCATACTTCATTTAGGCCAAGTAGCACTGCTTTATTTTACTCATTCATAGAGGACCACAGCTAATAAAAACCAATTGTCTATACTGGCATCATAGTAACTTTTTCCCACTAACACAATCTGGATACTTTATTTATATAAAGGAGGTATAAATTCACAGCACTATCAAATGTGCTACCAGTCAAGACAGATACAAATGAAAGCACTGAGGAGGTTAATCTACCCTTTCTGCATTGTTTTAGAGTGGTGTGAAAACTGATCTAAGAAGTTCATTACAAGAATATTAATTAAATGAAGGCACTCTTTCAGACTGCTAGGTCTAAGAGCAAAAGCCATATACAGAACTTTGTAAAAGGTCTATTGACAACATGTATTAACTTTCTTCATGATTTACACAGAATGCATGATCCTCCAACAGATGTTTCAATAGCAGACAATCTGCTTTGTCCTAAACTGAACTTGCTACTCTCACCTCAGCCACACAAATGTAACTTTGCTCTCAGTGTGAAAATTTTATCTTACAAAGCCTGTCTCAAGATTTTTATCTATTCTTTTGATTCACACTGGTAAAAATTACTAATTTCAATTAAAAGTTGAAGATAAAACAATCACCTGATACAGCTAAATACCATCCTCAACAGGCAAACCTGATCAAGATACTCTCGCAAGAATCTTGCTTAAATTAAACACAAACTTGGGAATCTAGTCTAGGTTGTGTCTTGCGAGTATATCTTATAAGCAGGTGACAGAATATCATGTAACAGACACTATCAAGTACTCTGAACTCTCATGGGATGAAAGTTTAAAGCAGATAGTAGACAATGATGCCCTGATTGCCACATATACGCCTGACCTGATACATAAGGATACAAATACATAAGGAATACTTCGAAGACGCAGTCTCCAATACTTTAAACTACAAGGAAGAAGAGCAGACTACTACCTCAATTACTCTGAAGTCATAAAGCACAGCTGCTCTTTCTCAAGACAGAGGGATTCAATTTAAGTGAAAAACTGACTTCACCCAACAGCTGATTACCTCTAGTCTCACTGACTTTCCTTGATGAGTGCAGTGGTCCAGATAATTTTGGTGTGCACTGGTTCAGTGAAACAGACCTGGCCTTGGCTCCTAGAAGTAGAAGCTTAGATCAGGTTTAAAAGTATAGGTATGTCAGCAGTTAAAGACATGCCAAATATTACATACTTGCAGTTAAGTAAAAGATGCACAAATCTACTCAAACAGAAAAAAAGATACTACCTAGAAAATTTAAGCTATATTTAATTTTACTTCATCACAACTCACACTGGAAGAAAGAAAATCATAGCTTTAATAATGCTTCTAAGCAGAAGGAAACATTAGTAGATTTCACTTCACACTAAGATTGAATTATGTAAGCCTCAAAAACAACAAAAGCAAAAACAACACAACTACATAAAGATTGTCTGAAAGGGACCTCTGGAGGCCAACTATCCAGCCAACCATTCAGAGCAGGGCTACCACCAAGACAAGATCAATTGACTTTGCTTTTGTCTATAGGAACCTTGCAAGCCTCTATGGCCCCCCACTGGCCAGCTGCATCTCCCACTCTGCAATCCGCAGTCATTTCCCATTGCCACATCGTATGGTACTACTGAGAAGTGTTTGGGATAATCACCTTTGTAGCTGTTCTTTTCAAGTTACTTCAGACTGCTACAACATTTCCCCTTACTCTCCTTTTTATCTGTCTACACAAGCTCAGATCCCTCAACCTCTCCTCATAGGTCATGTGGTCAGAGATCCTAACCATTTTCCTAAGTCTCCAGCTTCAAAATAATCCTGCTGAACTGGGAAGACATCAAAACACCAGAGTCGTTCCAGCAATACCGAGACAAAGGAGGAATACCAGATTCTTCTGCTCCTGCAGGTGATGAAGACACACTCCGGTCACTTTACATGCTGCATAGTGCATAGTTGTGTTGCATGTATTAGATTGTGTTTGTTTCAAAGTGGTCTATAGTTTGTGGCAAATTTTGTTTCTTTTCACAGTTTACCATTTTAAATCATAACATTTGGCAGGCATCTCTTCTA
Source organism: Micropsitta finschii (assembly GCA_034783455.1). NCBI lineage: Eukaryota > Metazoa > Chordata > Aves > Psittaciformes > Psittacidae > Micropsitta > Micropsitta finschii. The sequence goes on along the minus strand of JAVHNF010019883.1, from coordinate 65,947 downwards.
TTTATTCTCAATTATGTCAGATACCAGCTTAAAATTTAAGCCTAAAGCAGGAGCATTGTGTTTAATTAGGTTTATCCAATTATAGTAACCAGTTCACCACAAAGATGGACAGAAGCAAGCTGATTATAACTAGGATTTACAAGACAGAGACAGCAAGCTTATTTATCTGCTCCTGTTGTGTCTTTAATTTTGGCCAGAGAATGAGTTGTCAACTGCTGTTTCTAGTTTGAATGAAGAAGCAGTATTGGCCAGTTGAGAGGTCCTGGTTCAAACAGGAACAGGAACCATAACAGTGTGTAATACAAAGCCAGTAAGCCCATTTAAACTAATGTTTTCTTTGGCACCAGGTGATGAAACACAATTGTCTTATGCCCATTAAAAATTAGAGGAAACCTCTGCTTCCAATTCATCCAGTAAAAAGAACATCAAGAAAAAGAAGCATGAAGAGCTAAGCTGTTTATGGGACCCCTCTCTTGGAAAGATAGGACAGTGTTGTCCATCTATGAAAGAAGATACTTCATCTAATACCTTATTCAAACAAACAACCCCATCCTCTAATGTCCTTTCTATCCTAAAAGGGATGAAGATAATGCAAAGTCTGCATGGACAAGGACAACCATATAGTCAGGATAAATTGAGGGTAGTTCTGCCCTACAAACCACTAGCAGCCACAGTGTAGTAGCTTGACAGTAGTAACTACAGTTTCACTTTATCTACAAACAGTCCCATGTACCTTTTGGGGTTGACTTCAATGAGTGTAACCTAGGTCTTGGTACTGCTTTCGAAGGGACAGGAGCAGAAGTACCATTCTGGCAGGCTGGTTTTGTAGGCCATTCTCCATTCTTGACAATGACTGTGGCACTCGCAGCTGCAACACAGAATGACAAAGAGCTTGCTCTAGGCAATATCTAGTTTTAGGAAAATTAAATACTTAAACAAGCCCATTTTACCCAAGGCTAAAGTTAGGAAATAAGGTTGGAATAAAAATGTTACTACCACCTCCAATACATCAGTACAGACTGATGACCTGTAACAGATCAGTCTACGACTGTTACAAACACTTCTCAGAACTAGACATACAGCTCTGAACCATGCTTAAGTGAATATATAGGAAAGTATTTGATCAAGATACATAACAAGAAGTCTGATCTTGCTGTACAAAACTAATACAAAACACATTTCACTTTAAGCCAAGAAAAAGTATCATCAGTACACAAAAACATTCTGCCCAGAGAATTGACTGTTAAAAAACCATAAAACCCAAGTAAAACTCAGCCAACTTCCTCATGCAACACCTTCCCCTGTTCTTTCTCATTTGAGCTGAGCCTGTTGTTTTAATGATATGGCACACACACCACCAGCAGACTCTGCATCCTTTCCACCCCCTTTGAGGGGCACTGAAAAAGTGTGAGCCCACCTGCCCTTACCAGCTACTAAACAAGTTTTGAGAAAGCTTCCTGTAGTCTCCATTCATAACAGTGACCTCCTCAATGACAAGAGACCTCAGAACACTGCCTGTCCTCCCAAGAGAGCACTGAAGTCATACAGCAAAGTACTCCCTACAGAAAGAGGCAGACATGCCCAAACTGGGAAAGGTGAGAAAATAACCAATTGCTACCTCATACCCAAATTGGGTTTCTAACTTACAGGGAAGCTGCTACAGAAAACGTTTGGTTCCATTTCAAAGGAACATGAGAAGTATCTGGGCTTATTGTCATTATGAAGATTATTTTCCTTTAAAAAAAAAAAGAAAATTGAAATTTGGGGAAAGCACCGTTTTATTTTTTTGAGGAAAAAATAAGACTTCTAAAGCAAGTATAGATTGAGAACACTTTGGTAAATGCAGTGTCAATTTCTTACTCTTCAATGTGTCAGTGTATGTAATTTTTTAGTATCTGAACCAAAGACAAGCAAAATCTAAGTTACACTGGAACAGCTTGTCACACTGTTGATTTTTCCTGTAGTCATTTAAAGAACAAGAGAGTGGGGTCATATCAGGTTTGCCTCAGATTGGTGTTTTATGAGGGTAACTTTTTCTAAAGGTAAGGTGAACTAGATGCACAATACTGTTCACTGAAAGATGGAACATACAGTCTTAAGATAATTTTAGCATCTTTAAATGCACTAGCATAAACCACATAAGTTACCTACTTCAAAAAAGATGCTTTTTGGCCACTAACTGATATATTTTCAACCTCAGGAAGAGGGACAAAACTGCTTTCTCTTTTAGAGATACAACGGAAGTCCTCCTCTTATTTTTTAAATAAAACTGGAGCCTCTCTAAAAGCACAGAAGCTAAATACTTGCAAAAAAATCTATACATTAGGAATAATTTGCGTAACATCAGTAACACAGTTACTCTATGGATATCCATTGATACAACATCAGAGGATTCAAACCAATTTGTTTTCATAAAGCATGAGGCCTGAAACAGTCCTTAATTCTTTCTCTAAGTCACTGAATTAAGGATTTTTGCTCAGAGTTCACTGCAAGGAGCTAAAAATTGCCTACAAACTGCTTGTGCTACTTCTGAGAAGCATACTATGCAAGTACCACATTGGGTGAGCACACTTTTGGTGCAGAACTAGTTAGGGCACTGTTTTGTCCTGTTATAAGCTCTGGGATCAGCTAACCAGGCTGAGTGCAGAAAAAGGCAAATTTGCAAACTTTGGTCACTATATGAATCAAAGGTGGTTATCCATAGAACTAGGAGTAGCTAGTGCAATCTTGATGAAAGATGGACAGGTATGAAGTTCTCTCACCACAGCTAAGATCTAAAGTGTTGAAAATCTCAACTCCTTAAGAGCATTTAGTCAAGTATTGACTGCACAGAAATGCAGCTCCAGGTCAATCGCTAGGACCAGCTTTTTCACTTCTGAAACACTATTTCCTTTCCATGCAATTATACTAATGCAATTCGTATTTGCATTCTTGTTCTTAACCTCAGAGTTTAAACATTTCAGTATGTTCAAATGACAGTACTTCCAGCGCAGCACTGAAACTGAGATTTGTCTGCTGTTAAAAAAATAAATCAATTTTTCAATGCTTGAACTGACAGCTTGCACACAAAATACACTTTTATTAACAACAACATTTGAAACTCTATCATTTCCAAACTTCTCAGTCTTTTTAGACCAAAAAAAATCAAACACCAAAACCCCCTAATACTGCCACAGGAAAATTCTAATCCACAGACATTCATAACAATCCATAACAAAGGGCTGAGCTGACACAGCAGGAGAAATGCTCTCTTTTGTATTTTTTTCCCTTCTAATACAAGGCAAACTCCTTAAGCAAAACAAGCCAAGCAACTTTGTAAATTTAATACTCTTGACAGGAACACAATAGTTAGGCATAAACTTTATGATCTTCACAGCATAAGGCTCCCATCTTGATCTTTGTGTCCCACCCATCCAATAAAAACATTTTAGGTTTACAAATAGAGATTTATTTTTCCTGACATCACTGTAGAGTAACTGAAAGAAAAAAAAACCAACAGCACTGTAGTCTAACATTAGAGCACAAAGTAAATTTATGAGTTCTTTCCAATTTGATTCAAACTCAAAAACTTCACTTTACTAATCTATAAATTATATGTAACCTATTATACTCAGAGAGCCTGATCACCAGACATAAATCATTCTCATCAAGTATAAGAAATTAACTAAAGAAAAATCGTCTCACAAAAAATCAGCAAGTCAGAACACTGCACACCTTTACCAACCTCCACAAAACACATGCTTTCGAATAGAAATAAAAAGGAATACAACCTACTTCTTTTTCCAGTGAACGTGGCTAACAAAGGAATAATACAAAAGCTGTAAGATCCCACTACCAGCAAAGTCAGTAAGGTAGTATCAAAGTGGCTTTCTGAGTCAGTCGGTGGTGTTAGTGTAGAATTGATGAAAATAACAGGAGAAAAATTAGTTTCTGTGCAACTGCGGAGTCCTCCTGGTATAGTCATTTAAAAAAGATCAAAGCAAGCTCAAAGCCAGAGAAACTGCAGCCATGTCCAACAGCTCATATTGCCCTTGCTTGCTCTTCGTGAATCGGAGTGGAAAAAATTATAAGCTTGAAGGCAGTGGACAAAACAGATTAAAGCAGCTACCAAGTAAGGCTAAATAAGGAGTCATCTGTTTGAATACTTAATCTGAATACACTTCTTTGTTATGAAGCGATGACCCTTCCTTTGTTACATGAGGGAGTAAAATGAAGAGAGAACAAAGCTGCTTAGGAACACCAGATACAATCCTAAACCTGAACAGCAAAAGTCAACATGGCTGTCACAGTAACCGAACTGACCTGATTACACAGGAATAGGCACTGCATGCTTTATTACACACTCTTATTTCTTTGAGGAAAGAAGTCTTCATTTTTTAACAAAGACACTCCAGGGGAAATAAAAAAAAAAAAGGGAAAAAAACCGAAACAACTCAAACACCAAGAGAAAATGTATTTATGTATGCATGTATGCATATGCGCATACATAAACCACAGACATGTTATATCACCATTCCCTTTTTCAGCCTATTGAAAACAGATTTAAACATCATCTGGCATTAAGTCTCTAAGATATATCTGCCCAGTCTCTAAGATATAACAGATGATGCAATAGCAACAGAATATTTAAATGTACTCACTTGAACATGCATAGCTGGGAATACTACTACATGTGATAGTCAGCTGTGTGTTATGTCCTTCATATTTTTGGCCCTAGAGCTCCCACAACTGCTGGTACAGACCATTTGTAGAGCTTCAAATCAAAGCAAGTTCCGTTATTTTTCGCCATACTTTTAATCAAAATGGAATTGGTTCAGGTCAGACACCAATGCTTATGGTTACCTTAGAAATTATAGAAGTCTACACATGCAAAAATTTAACATTCTAAAAGCAATTTGATTTACTTGCTTTTCATCTGCTCTACATATTTTGTCTTAAAACTCTGAAAGCAGATAATAATCTAGTCCAAAAAGAGCATTTAGTATCAAAACCCTGTAACATGCTGTATTATGACAGGTAATCCATTCACTCCATCCACTTACTACACTACATGTAAACACAAAGAAACTTTCACTGAACCCAAGCCTCGCTGTTTCTGTAATGTTTCAGTATGGAAGAGGAGCTCTACTGTAGCCTCTAGCCAGGAAACCAAAATCCAGGGCTCAAAGCTCCTTCAAAAAGAAAAGTTGTAAAGTAAGACACAAAAAGTCTAAGATCTTGAGCTCTTACGTAGTAAAACTAGAATCAACACAGGCCTTCTGTCAGACAGCACTCCCTTCAAGAGGATTATTTTTGTTTTCTTTCTAACAAGCAGTTGATGCTGACTATCAGCTAAAACTCATAACCCTGATAGATACTTACAGTTACTGCTGAAATGACTTGGCTCACTCTGAGCGCTGCTGACTGATGAGATGCTAGGAGTTCTCTCAAGCACTGATCTTTTGACAGGCACTTTGGATTTGGTGAGTGGTTTACCAGAGCTAGCCCAGGAAACTGGAGAATTTTTCACGGAGGCATGCCTCTCTCTTGGCAAAGATCCTGTACTTGTCAATTGGGGGCAAGGGATAGGGAGAGAAAAGAACAAAAGGAGTTGGAAAGAATCTAAAAGAATTGCTTCTATATATATGACTACAAGTAAAAATATTTACGCATTAAAAATACACAGAAAAAAGCCTAATCTACCTCATATTGATGTGGTAAAAAAATGCTGTAAATGCAGAAAAAGAGTTTCCAGGGATTTGTTGACATCAGGAACAAGTCAAGAGCTTTAAAGACTGGGCTTTAAGGCAGAAATATGCATGCACAAAGTTTTTCCAGCATTCTCCTACCTCTGTGTATTATGGTTAGCTGTACTAGCAATCCCATAAGAATATAATCTCTGGCCCAAAGACAATCCAAGAAAGATTATTTCATTTATTACCAGCCCCAAAACAGAGATTTCCTCCTATCAAGGATAAACAGCACAAGAGTATCAAATTGTGCTGTACTCACATTGATTGACTGATGGCTTGGCTTCGCGAACCAAGATTTAGGAAGGACTTTACCCATGCTTACTACAAGCGCAATGATAACTAAAAGGGCAATGTGGGATAGGCAAATCGGGTTGCAAAAAGGCTGCTTGGTCATTCAGGATGTACTCACATAATGCACTGAAAACTGACTAGTTCGCCAAGACTAGTTAAGCAGCACTCCTCACAACCAAGTTCTTAATGACCAATTGGTGCAGATACATTTTTGCATTAAATGGTGTTTTCATTTGAGCTGGTTGAATACAAATGCCCAACAGCTAAATTAATCCAATACAAAGAGTATTTATAGATGAGGACAGTATGCCATCTTCAGATGGGAGCTTGCTCTTCTAATACTAACAAGTACACTTTCTGCAAGAAAAATTGTTTAGTTAAAGTAAGTTTTTAGGTTTTTTTTCAGAAAAAAAGTGAACCCAGATTAAAACTACAGTGGCCCAAAGGAAGTTACATACACACAGCCTTCTCTGGCCGGCACCGAGTTGACTCTTGTCAGCTCCAATGTCAACATTTTTGTACAGTCCTCTAACTACAGAAGAGTTTTCATTTCTGTACAAAACCAAAGATATGGCAGACAGACTTTTTTTTTTTTTAATATTATTGGTTTTGGTGACAAAAACCTGCGACTGTGTATGGAGACCTCATAGCAGCCTTCCAGTATCTCTCAAAGGGGCCTACAAGGATGCTGAGAAGGGAGTCTTCATTAAGGACTGTAGTGATAGGACAAGCGGGAATGGGTTTACACTTAAACAGGGGAAGTTTAGATTGGATATAAGGAAGAAATTCTTTACTGTGAGGGTGGTGAGGCACTGGAATGGGTTGCCCAAGGAAGCTGTGAATGCTCCATCCTTGGTGGTGTTCAAGGCCAGGCTGGATGGAATCTTGGGTGGAATGGTTTTGTGTGAGGTGTCCCTGCCCATGGCAGTGAGGTTGGAACTTAAGGTCTTTTCCAACCCTAACTATTCTATGATTCTATATTTTGCAAAACTTGTGCTGTTATCGCTATTTTAAAGACTGACAGATACAGTTTATCTTATTTGGAGAGACAGCTACAGTGTTTCAGATTTGACTTAGAGCAACAAGTTTCTATTTAAAGGGCATACCCTCCTAAAGACCAAGAAAACAGCAGCTCCCACTAAGGCAAAGAAAGCGTGACATTAGAGCATTACATTAAGATTCGGGCAAAACACTTAGGCCCAATGTCTGCATTTCAACAGTAGGTGGTGCGACAGGATTAGATAACTTGTCTCAAAACCAGGAACACTACTAGTAAAAGGAAGGTACATTCAAACTCTTTCAACTCAACCTTTCAGTGCCTTTCAGTGACAAGAGAAAAACCCTATTCAATATACACTAAACATGCATTAGGGTATATAGGCATACAGTACTGTTCACTGAATATAACACACAAACTACAATGAGTCATTAAATATGCTTTATGTCAGACCTCACTTCCGAAGTGCACTTTTACCACTTGCTTGGCATTACCCTGCAGAGCTGTGATTCTGTATATGGCTTTACTGTAGATCTCCAAGACAAAGTTATCAACCACATTTTAGATTTTTTTGTAAGTTACTGCAATGGACCCTTGAATGTCTCCAGCTCACTAAAGAGCATTCAGCCTTTGTCCTGATACGAGGACACAAACTCACACTGATTAAAACACATCTGTAATGCAGCAGTCCAGACAACATACCTGAAATAGCTTACATTTGACCAAAATAAATTTCTGTGACATCTGAACCTCATACAACAAATCTGACAGCTTTGTAAAACACTTTCCATGTTGTTTTATAACACCTTGTTTCATTAATGGATCAACCAGAAAAGTAATTAATTCAGAGCAGGCAGAAATTCCTTTCCTAAATAGCCTCTCAGCAAAAAAGGTGCAAAACCCAAACTATAAATCCAATCAACCAAGCAAAAAAGGGGCTGCTGTACAAATGCTGCATGTTAAGTTCAACTTACTAATTTAAAGCTTTACATTTCAAAAGGCAGCTAAGAGAACAATGGTAGCTTATCATCTGCATTTTATTGTTTGAAGATGAGGGTAGCATGAGCAAGTCCAGCACAACAGTAGTCAAGTACTATTGTGCTGGACTTGTTCATCCAGTTCAAAAGGTACAGGAACAAAATCCTGTTTTGTTCACAGTGAACAAGCATGTGAAAACACCCAATCTCTTATTGTACAGTGTGATCCCTATATGTGACTTGCAGCCAGCCGGGCTTCTCTGCAAACACTGGAATGCAGCAGTGCTCCAAGTCAGCTGTGAACTCAAACCCATTCAGTGAGTGCAGCACACTCTAGGATGACCAATTTCAGAAGCACTGAAACAGATGACCTTTGCTCTTTACTTAGTTCTTCTACTGCTTGGTGCTTTTCCATAACGCTTCTATTAAAGTAATTACTTCAAGTACTCAAAAAGGCTTTTCAAAAGCCCAGCTTGAGGCAGAATTTCTTTTAAGCCATGACACAAGATCATTAAGCAACTACTTTAAGTGTTACTTCAGTTTTACAAAGTATTTTTGTGAGCACCATTCCCTAAGAAAGGAGTCACACAGAATTAAATTAAATGTGAAGGTTTTGAAGACAGAAGCAGGAGGATATGGGGTATAAACAAAAGGACTGGAAACAAGCACAAAAGCAGGATATTTAGTGAACTATTATTATGAAGACAACAAGCAATATCAAAGTAGCAGGCTTTCATCAGCTATTTAATCTAGTCACTGAAGTGGAATACTAGAAATATCACATTCCTCTACAGTGAAGTAATGAGTTGGCAATTCTTTAGAAAAAAAGTCTCTATGCAACAGCCACATTACTTCAAGTACGTTAAAATAGCTCTTGTATTGGAATGGAAATAAACAAAGAACAAAGCTCATTTTTCAAGAAGTTCTGAAGTCAGCTTTCAGATCCTTACTCAAATAGTCATCTGCTCATATAAACCCTTCTCACAGGTGGTTATTGTCAAGAATAACTTAAAGTTTCCTTCAACAGCACTGGAGTCTAAAAAAAAAAAAAATCAAATTAAGAGTATAAACATACACTAGAAGTGGTGCCTTGTGCTTTTCTGACTTCTCTTGCAAGTTTAAAAATCCAGAGTGCTCTGTTTTAAGTGCTAAATTTCATAGCTTAAAAAAAAAAAAAAAAAAAAAACCACAAAAAAACCAACAAACCGTTTCAAGCATGATGAAAAGGTGCAGTCTAAACCTACTGTACAAGGTCTTTGTAAAGCAAGGGGAGTAAACCTTCAAGAAAACATGCAATTTTTTGGCATCTATTAAAAGGAGTAACAAATCATGGAATGACAAACTAGACTTTTGTATTGTTTCCAGCACACCAATCCTAACATAGTTGTAAGAGCATTTATGGTTGCTATTTTGAGCACTGTAAAGCTCAATACTAAAAGATTCCCGATGGCTGCAAGCTCCCCAGGTTGCCTGATTGGACATTCAGCAGTATTAGTATTACTGTATTATGCTAAATATATATACATCAGTGTTTATTCAAGGAATAAAGACTGGTTACAGCACATTCCATAATTCTACTAAAGAACACAGGTCATCCCTTTCTACTTATCTCTCCCTTTTAAAGTCTCAATTTACTATAAAAATTATCAAAGAAAGGGAGGACACAGTTATGCTGCTTGTAGTATCTCAACTGATAAATATAAACATGTACAAAGACACAGAATGGTAAGTTACTGGTAGGTCTTGAAATATTAAGATGAAAGAGATTTGTTTAGGGGGTAACAGCTGATCAGAGAACAATTTACATTATTAAGGCAAGACCCAATTCCCCATATGATGCAGACTTCCACAGTATTGTTCCCATTCACCTACAATCCTTAGGGAAGTGCTCCTCTTTGGCACAAATATCAAGGAACCAGAAAGCAAGCTAGTGCCAAAAACATAACCAGGATGCCAGCAGCCATGTGGGTAGGTATTGATGTGTTCTTCCTATTGCAGCTCAATATTCTTGGACTAAAACTGAAAAACTGATCATCAGTGCATTATATTAGCAGCTAACAACTGCAAAGCCAACCCTTTTAATTCTCTTACACACTCCTGCTGTCACAAGAGTGATCGGGGTGTTTTCAATCAGAGGAAGAGAACAACACTTGTGCACAAATACTGCTAGATTTCACTTTTTCCCTTCCTATTTGTCCCAGCTTTGAAATGTGGCAAACTTCCTCCGAGTTAAATCCTTCCACTATCAGAGAGACTCTTTCCTGTCTTCCCTCAGGCTCAACTCCCCACATGTCACCTTTCCAGCACCTGGAAATAGCCTTTCTCCTTCCCAGCCTCAAGTCCGAACTCACACCTGCTCTCCCACCTCCAGCAGTGTCTGCCCCCATACTACCTGTTGGACTGACTCAGCGTTAGGTTTTTCCTTCTGTAGGCTGAACCAGAGCATCCCCACAAGAGATCACATCTGCACAGTCACACTTGTCATCTCCTATGACCCCAGGCAGAGCCAGTCTCCAGACAGGAACTTGGCTCCAGCTTCACAGGCAGCTGCATAGTGGTAGCAAAGTTTGCCCGTGCCAGCTTTGCCAGGAGTCTGTCGTAAGCTGTTTGCACCCCAACTTAAACAAACAACCCCCAACAGCTAGTTTTACATTGCTATTGGAAATCTCTGTTTGCTTAGGAGTAGTGGGCACAAGAAGTCAAATCAACACACTATGGGAAAAGCTGAGGCAAAAGAAAACCACCAACTGCAGCCTGTTATGCTTTTCATTATTGTCCAGACCTATGTACCACACACCCCTTCATGTTATACACCAAGAATTTTTTTGCTAGTTTGCAGCTTTTATGTCTATGTTATCTATAAATATTTTGAGATTTCTGCTGCAGGAGTTTGTGCATTCTTTGCATGAAGGAAGAACCTCCCTGCAGCAAAACATAAACACAATTTTCTTCAGGAAGACAAGGATTCCTATTTCCTCCTTTACCTCTTCCCTCAGAGAATTCAAAACTAACTAATACAGGTGAAGAATTACTTGAAGACATACCGGCATGTCCCTGCAAGTAAATGACGAAGCATCAAGAAATTTCCCTGCAGGGAAATGGAAATGGTGCACACCTCACTTCTTAAGGAGAATATTCTTACAGATGCATCCACTTTTCTGACAGCATTGATACGTCGACTCTTAGTATCAGCCTCTGCAAGTATGATCATGCTTCCTGTTACAGATATAACACATTTAAACCCCAACTGGGCTAGTCATAAATCACCTGTAAAAAGTCTGGGAACAGAATGGCCACTGATGGCATCAGAAACAAAGATGACAGAATGGAACACTCCCAGAGTCCAGAGGAGGGCCATGGGGATGCTCAGAGGGCTGAAGTGCCTCTCCTACAGAGACAGGCTGAGAGAACTGGGGTCATTCAGCCTGGAGAAGAGAAGGCTCAGGGGAGATCTTAGAGCAGCTTCCAGTGCCCAAAACAGAACCTTGAAGAAATCTGGAGGGGGACAGCATGTAGTGATAGGACAAGACAGAAGTGCCTATAAGCAGAAAGATGGTAGACTGGATTAGACATTAGGAAGAAATTCTTCAGTATGAAGGTGGTGGGAAATTGGAACAGGATCCGCTAAGAAGATGTGGCTGCCCCATCCCTGGCAGTGTTCAAGGCCAGGTTGGACGGGGCTTGGAGCAACCTGGTCTAGTGTGAGATGTCCCTGCCCATGGCAC
>JAVHNF010019883.1:0-18608 GCA_034783455.1 Micropsitta finschii | reverse complement strand
ATCCTCGTGGCCCTCCTCTGGACTTGTTCCAACAGTTCCATGCCCTTTTTATGTTGAGGACACCAGAACTGCACACAGTACTGCAAGTGAGGTCTCACGAGAACAGAGTAGAGGGGCAGGATCACCTCCTTCAGGCTCCTTTTGATGCAGCCCCGGATACAGGCTCATGAGCTTTGTACTACTTGCTGTTAGTACATCAAGGAGTTAGAAAGGACAAAGAAACCTTAGGCGAAGCAGTGCCCTACACAACTCTAAATGGTTATCAGAGCAGCTGCTCATTAGATGAGTTTGTGCGGAACAAGAACATTTATTCTGTAACTACAGATTCAAGCACACTAAAGTGAGCTTCCTAACTGCTTGGCAAGCCTCTGCCATCCTTCTAGGCAGATACTGAGAGTGCAAATACCTAAAGGCATTCAGCTGCCCAAGGCCACCAACCCATGCCAATTGCAGAAGCAGCCATTATAATCTCCTGGCATCAAAGCTCTAGCTAATTACATTGCTATAGTAAAAGACAACACCCTGATGGTTCAGTTTCATAATACTCAGCTGTAACAATTCCTGAACAGGTTCTGTGAAATGTTGACAAGCATGAAACAAACAAGAGGAAACACAGATGCAAGATAGGGGACATCTGTAGCTTTGAGACACAAGGACAAAACCAGACCAAAATGTCTGTGAGAAATTCCTTTTCCTTAGGGAAAGTTTGCAAAGGAAGAACTCCAGAAATCCAACCTGACAAAAGTCTGATTACCTGCAACTGCACATCCAATAACATGACCCTCACTGCATCCAAAACCATGCATGATATTCTGTTATGTGAGTGGTAAAGTACTTCTCAGGAACACAATGCTGGCAACAAATTTATTAAGTTGAGACACATGTTATGTGATAACACATGCTGCTCTATGGACTATGAATACAAGGGGCGGCTTTTCATCGTGTTGATGGCAGCTGCTAGTAATACAGCTCTGAAAAGGATGAGATTTCACCAACAATAACAATGGCCCAGGCTCCACACTGCTTGAAAGATAAGAGAATAAACTGCTGTTAAGTTTGTCTTGTTTCACTAAATGAGGGGTAAAACAAACCTACAAAATAGCATTCTCTCTACTGGAAACCTGCAGTAGAGTTTAATTCCTGCAAACTTAACACCTGAAGGACAACTAAGATTATATGGACATCATATAGGCTGTCCAGGTACAAATATGTGGCAGAGAGCATACCTGAAACAGGGAGTTGTCCAAATAGCATCAAGGAACACCAAACTTCTGCAGACATCTCCTAGACATCTACAATGCAATAGAACTATTAAGTCAACATTAAGGGTGTCTTGCAGAGGTGGAACTGGCAGACAAACCATGCAATCGGGTAGCATTGCAACAGTGGAATACTGCAATCAATAGCCTTCCCAAGATTAGATAGTAGTCAAGCTCAGAGTAATGACTTTAAGATCCTTAACTACAGATGGGAGGAAAGCAGTAACCAGCACACAAATCAGATGAGAGAGTGTTGTGTCAGATGAAGCCTGCTTACGGTACCAAAAACCTCTAGGCCGGTACATCCAGAAGTGGCCAGCATCAAACACTCATAAACAAGCAATATCAAAGATGAGGTTTATCCTGTCATGCTACACTGTTGAGACAGCCTCAGTAGAGACAGCATCAACATGAAAGTCTTCACATGTTATATTTAAAAATCCACAGAACCATTCAGAGGTTCAGCTATGATTCAGAAATAATCACATATCCACAGGACTGGTGTCCAAAAGGTGATCAGGAGCAGCTGAATACAAGCATACCTTTTCCTCTTTCTTCACCCCAAAGAAACAGGACACAAACACCTGTAGCAAACTGCACTGAGCTTTACACTGAGAATTGTACATGCCATTAAGGACAACAGGGAAAGCTTTCTCAAGCATGTGAAACACTGTTATCCCATCTCTGCAGAAAATTTTCTAATGAGCCAGATCAGATGTCTGTGACAACAGGATAATTTCAGTGCTAATTTCTTAGAGCAGCTGATCAAGCTCACTATTTCAGTCCAATGCTGTGAATAGTACATACTCCCAGGAACAAAGGTATAAGATCATTGACAAGTTTGGTTTTACATTCCACAAAGTAGAAACCCAACTACTGCATACACCTTGCTCCACAAATTGGCTGTTCAGACAACCTGTCCTTACACCCTAATGGGTTTTGGTTTTATTTGGGCATTAGAGTGTCTAATTGCTACCTCTTCCACCAACAGAAGTCAGCTTTCAGAAAGATCTTGGCCAACAAATCAAGATGGAACAGCTCATTTTTGATCATAATTACTCCAGCTCCTGGGAGAATTATAAACTGATGTAATCAATAGAAGAAGACTCACTACAAACTGTGTTTTTCTAAAGTGTGACTTTTGGGTTTCCTAATCCTAAAGAGCACTATTCAAGTCTGAACAGAACCAGTGCAAATCCACAGGTCTAGCATTGCTTAAAGCCTAATAATGAAGGTGGCAGGAGAGTTCCTGCTTTGTGACAGGTAAAGCTCTAACAAAAGAAGTATTTAATCTCCAAGCAACATCATTGCAGAGGACATGACACACCAAACAGCACTGCCTGTGGCAGAGAGGAGCATTAAAAGTCTTTCAAACCGAATTTCAAGTAATTCCTTAATTTTTCTCTAATGAACATCATAGAAATTCAAGAGTAGGACAACATCCTGATACTGTTAAAGGAAATTGATTCATAATGTAAATGGCAAGTTAATGTCTTAATGTCAAGACAGATAGGAGAAAATAACCAGTAAAGAATACTGTAGGTAAAGAGAAGTGACACTAAATAACGTAGAATTCGCAACACCAAAATTCATAAAATAAGCAAAAGAATAAGGTGAGCAGGACCTAAACTGAAATGCATGTCCAATTTTGACAATTTCCAATCAAATGAACCTTTGAAAGTATACCTATGCATAGCCAATGCATTTTGTGGAATAATCTGCGACAACACAGAAAATAGGAAAGCAGAAAACAACTTTTGCCATACCTCTAGCAGAGCGACTGCTGAACCTAAAAACACCTTCATGCACAAATTAGGAAAACACTCCACAGTGCAAGCACTCCTTCAAGTACTAAACTGTTACATTCACTTTTATGTTTACTTATAAGAAACTGTACAACAGCCAGCTAAACTTCACAAACACTCAAAAGCACTAACTCTTGTTCCCCTTCCTACAAGAAATCAAGCAAAGCAGAATAAAGGTAACTGACCTTTGTCCAGCTTTAACTCCAAACTACTGCACAGACTGAGCATTCCACAAACTCACTAGGTAATCCTCTGAATTAACAGGATTACCTAGGCAATTTTAAAAAGGCTTGATTTTCCCAGTTAAAAAGTAATTCAGGATATACAATGAAACTGAATTAAGAGAACAAATGACTTAACAGGCATAGGGACTCTGGGGCAGACAATCACTTCAGCAGCAGCTTCTGCTGGATCATACCACATGCAGCACTTACACAGGTATCTCTCAACACCGATCACAATACAGCAGTGATGCACTTGAGCATCTTACATTAATATATAACATGCCACATTTATATATATATATTAAAAATATATACATACATACACATATAAAATGCATATATATGTATACAATGTATGTATGCTTTTATTTTTATATATATATATAAAAAATAAAAAACAGTCCCACACTATCAGCTGGCTAATCCGCATTCCACAGTTCCTATTATAAATCCAAGTAAACATTGTGCTAGATTGTCGAGATCATTAGCTACCTGACATGTTAGACCTTAGCTCAATGCCAAGTCCTCCAAGTTAAAATAAAAAATAAAATAGCCTCCTTTGAGTTGTCATTTTCCATAACAATCTACCTCTGTGCAAGAATCTTGGCTCTTCCTAAAAATGAAACCCACTTCTTCCATATGTGATTGCAGACAAAAGTTTGAAACCACAAAATGCAAGAGCTAGAAACAGGAGCCCCAAATGCATTTAAACATGTCATTACTCTGTCAAATCTTGACTTTGTCAAGGCTTTCACACTGTGTTTTTGCAGTTAGTCTCACACCTGAAACTAATACCTAAGAACTGACCATTTAAAACACCTGAGAAACAGGAACAGTTGTTATGCATCCAACACTAAGGCTTGCTATTTATTGAATCTAAATTGCTAAAAAAGATAGCATGAAACCCATTTTAAGGTGCCAGCTACTAAAGTTTGACATTTCTTTCAAATACTTTCAAGTTATGGAATCTTTAAACACAGAATCATGTCTACCCTGGATGGAAAATGATGCTAAGTTTTAGTATCAGAGTTACCAAGTTAGTTTAACTATTTCAGCCACAGTTCTGAAGCAGACTGATCTCAACCAGAAATACAAACTCTGCAACAGTTTAAACGTGACTACATGAATTTTAAGTACAGCCTTGTAACCACATGTACAATTACACTCCACAAAAACAGAGCTGAAAAAGCCACCTATTGCTCACCCACAATAACATGCATTAGGAGAACTAAGTCAGCCCAGTGGCTGGTATGGATGGAGTCACACAAGCTGGCACTACAACACATCCCTGTAGTTCCACAGGAGTGTGGTGCACGTCATGAGGAATAAACAGTTTTAAATACCAATCTTATTTAGTAATCCAGACTGTGAACCGCATTGCATTGGTCACCATCCACTGCGAAAATCTCAGTGATACAAACCAAGCAGGTTAAAGCTTTTCTGCTCCTCAAAAAACATGTTAAAAGCTTACCTCTCCCTACCACTTCCCACACAGACACACTTTAGAGACAGAAGTATTACCGTGTGTTGAGTTCATATAGAAAAAGGAGAAGGAAAAAAATTAACCATGAGTATCTATTCAATAGCATAGGTATCATCCAATTTGTTAGATACAGTATTAATTACAGCAACTTTTAGACTATTCCAAACCTTACAATGCATAGGTAATGACCAAGAATGGCTTATTTTATCTGCCTAAGTGAAAGTCACATACCTACCACAGGGTTAGACTTCATGTTCTGGATCACCGTGTGGGGTTTAAGCAGCCATACTGCCCATCACATCACAGGCATAAAGCAAACAAACCATCCTCCCACTGCAACACAGCTTCAGTCCTGGTGGCAGACCCTCAGAGACATGTCTGAAGACCCTACATATCCCCAGCAAGAAGGGGATGCTCAGTTCTATGCTTGAAACATACAGTTGAAAAACATTGGGGGGGGGGGAGGAGCGTGTTTCGAGGAGGGTGTTTGCTTTTTCTTTATTTTGTTTTATTTTAAATATCTGCCCTCTCACCTTGGCCTTGGAACAATGGTATCAAGTTTAAGCTCAGTGTCATTTGCAAATGCTGGCTTTCCTATCCTTGCCAACCTTGCATGGTATAAATAGCAGCAAGTGGAGGAGCAAGCATCAAAGATACTCTTCTGAAACCTCAAGAGCGCTGGTGTGCTTACTGAAGGACCAAAGCAACCCGGGCGCACCAGAGCGAGCTCTATCAGACTGCAGACATTTCACACACGATGTCAGCACTCAACTGGCCAAAAAGCTCCACCAGCAATACACAAATCCCGTCTCATTAAGCACAGAATCATCCAAACGCACAACTAACGCCCTCCCTGAAGTTTTGACTTTTCCTCTGAGCCAAAGACCCCAAGGCTCGCGCAGCGCTGCCGCCGCACCTGCGCTGCTCGCCGGGCCCTTGGCTCGGCCGCCCCTCGCCGCAGCGCGGCAAGCGGTTCATCGCCAAAAACAGAAGGGAAAAGAAAGCAGGAGCAGCGCCGAGCGGCGGCGTCCCCGGTCGCGCACCTCCCGACCCGCACCCGGTCCCGCTCCTGGGTGCCGTTACTCGCCCGACCCCGCGCCCCGCACTGGGGGCAAGGGGGAACACGACGACACTGACACTGTTTCAAACTACCACGAGCAGCCCGTACTTACGCCGGCGCTCACCCGCCGCCCCTCTCTCGTAGCTGCGTTGCGAAAGGCAAGACTGCCCCGAGCCGCCGTGCCTCGCCCGCTGCCGGCCCCGCGCACCCCTCCGACCGCGGGAGGCCCCAGAGCGCCACTCTCCGCAGCCTCACCAGCGGCTCCGCGCCCCTTCCCGGCTCGGGCCGTCCCGAGCGTGGCGCTGCCACCGCACTCCCACCACACCTGCCCCACAGCGGGCCCCGCTCTCCGCTCTTCTCACCTGGCGCCGGGCCGCGGGGCCGGGCCGCCCCTGGGCGGTGCTTTTGTCTGTGGGGGCTGCCCCCCTCTGCGGCGGGCGGTGAGGGAGGCGCAGGTAGGCGGGCGGGGGAACTGGGTCAGCGACTAAAAATACCGCGCGGGAGCCAGGAGCCGGCGCTGGTCGCGGCGCACGGGGAGGCTGTGTTCCTGCAGGGGATGGCGGCGGTGCCGGTGCGGAGCGGGGCCCGGCGGACACGGTGCTTCGCGCAGCCGATGCAGGTGTCGGCAGGCAGCCGGTGACCTTGCTCCAGCCGGGCACTGTGCACTCGTTCCAAATTACAACTTACGGCGGCAAAACCTTCCCTTGTCTTAGTTCTTAACCGGCCTGTGGCTTCACAGGCGGCGCTCGGGGCGAGCAGATCGAGGGCTGCGGTTGCCGGAGGGCTGCACCGCTGCCTTCGTGCCCCGCGGGCGGGCCTCGGGTAAATCACCAACCCGGGCAGCAGCAGGTCAGGATGGGCCGCATTCCCCCGTGCGGCCCCGTGCGATCCCTCACGGCCCGGGGCCTCTGCAGGGAGGCTGGCTGCCCCCACTGCCCACTGCTGCATCCAAAACAGCGTGCAAAACGCACATTGTTCCTGCTAAGTCAGCTGAGAGCTGCCGTGGGTCTGAGGTTAGCATCATGGCACACAGCAGCAGCGAGGCACTGCGCAGGGTACAACAGAACACCTCAGGCGGTTGTGTCTTACTTTTCCTGATGGCCTAAGCTGCGCATGCCAGACTTGTGCTAGTCTTTGCATTTGTGCAAAATAGTTTACAAGTGCAAACCACGTATGAAGTGTTTGAGTTTAGTAGCAGCAGGCTACAACTTTTAACTCTGCCTTTTAGCACTTTGTGCACAGTATTACTTGCTGCCACTTTTTGCCCGACATTCTGGATTTAAGTGGTAGTAGAGCCAGCACTTCCATCCAGGATCTGTCCTCTCAGGGGGTTCAGTGGGGAAGGTACATCTCATGGCAGTCTCCTGACCCCCGTGGGGTAACTGCACTAAAGTGATGTCATCGGCTGGCAGTGCCACCCCTAACATGAGGCAGAGAGGGGAAACCTTTTACTCATCTTTACAAAGCCCACAAAAGTAAGTTTTGCCTGCGCGGCACCCAAGGAGGAGAAGCTTTCATAAGCCAGCAAGGTTGGAGACAACTTACCCAGCGTGTCTGATGCATGAGGGCACAGCAGCCTTCAGGCTCCTTGTGCTGCTGGAGGAGCCTGCATCCAGGACAGATTGGGTGACTCCACAGGAAACGTGTTCTTCACAGCCAGCTAATTCCCTGACCTCTGCCCTCCACTACTATATACAGTTTCTGGCTATTTATATTATGTGATGAATCAGAATTAAACATGCCAGGAAGACACTGCATCTTTCAACCTAATAATTAAAAAAGGAATATAGCAAGATTGCTTTGTTTCATCACCACATGAAAGAGAGCTATTTATTTTACTGTGGTTAGCTTAGTAGTAACAAACAAAATATTTTATTCCCATCCATGAGAAGCAATCTTGCCCATCTTTATAGGCTTCAGCCAAAGCATGCCAGTATTATGCATGGGCTTTCAGTTAGCACATGACTACACACCTAGTGAGCTGGAGAGTAAGAGCGTTTTAGGCTATGAGGCTTTGAGCATCATGCCAGTCCTTAGCAAGGGTCTGTATGGTGCTCCAGATGGTCCTCGGGAGGCAAACCCTTCAGCAGCACGGTTGAAACACCCTGGCCTGAGTCCGAGGCTGTGGCTGGACGTGTGGAGTGAGGGACATCGTGAGAGTTTTGTGGTGTCATTAGATTACTGCTCATGTGAAACCGAGTGAGAGATAGTTTACATAGCCAGCCTTTTATCAAAGTTCACAGGCATGGCTCCAACTGTATGTATCAAGGCTAATCTCAATTACAACTTAAAAATGCCTCTGTCTTTGTCACTGTGGGGATGGTCTGGAAAGTATCGACAGACCGCTAGGGCTGAAAGCTTGTCACGTTGATCTTTATCCCACCAAAGATCACAGTTCATTCAGTGTTCACTGCAACCATTCCACTCAGATGGCTCTTTCATTTTCCCTGGTTTGTTGTTTTCTAGGCTTTTCATACAGCAGTAATCAAGGGAAAAGATCAACTTAAAAAAATGAGACTTGGATTCCTTTGAAATGAGATAATAATGAGGGAATTCAATGCCAGTTGCACTGGCATTCCTTTAAAATGTTCCACCTGGGAAGATGGTATTCAGGTTGATGGTGATAGCGGAAATCATTACATAGTGGAAAATCTCATCAAGCAGGATTTCAAAGTGGCTAAATACTCTCCATGCAAGGAAGGAGAAGGAAATAGAGAGGACACCGAGGCCTGTATAATTCACATTGGTTTGCATCATTTGCTCTTGGAAGTTGTCTTCCTGGGATTCTAACCAAAAGCTGCTGGAGGACAGTTGTTCTGATCAAAACCTCATGACAGCCCTTTCTTCTCGTGCTAAGTAGCCATGAAATGACTTTTGCTTCTCTGCCTCTTTTTTTTTTCTCCACAGCTCTTCTGGTCCATGCACTTTGAGTTTCATACATGTAAGAGGAAGACTTCAGTATCATGTCACTGAGCGTTGAAAAAGGAAGGAAGGAAAAGAAGAGGGAAGAAAGGCAAAACAACTGAGATGAGAAAGAGACATGGAAGACAGAGGATTACAAGGGGGAAGGTAACCAAGACCACAAAGAGGAAAAAAAGCATGGGAAAGAACTGTAGAGACCGGAGGAAGTGGTGAATATCACAATGGGTGGGAAAGGGAAGAAATGGAGTGGCAGACAGTTTTGTATATTCTTTCCTTGTTTCTTGTCAATAGGAGTTAGTCAGGAGTAGGCTCCACAAATGCTTCTGAAGGGGCTGGAAAGAAAAATCACTCTGAGATGGGTGTATGTCTGTCTTTAATAATAGATATGGTGACAGCAGGTGTAAATAATCTGAAATAGTACCAGGTAACTTGAGTATCAGTAACAGTAAAAATGCAGCAGCACAGGATGGCCAAGTCTGTGTCCTGTTGGTATCTAGGGTAATGGATGGCTTTGAATAGATTATTAGGGAACTCAGTTTCTGCTCCTGACTCCTAATCCTTGCTTATGTACTTTAATATTACATGGTAATTGGCTAGAAAAGCAGTCTTGTGACAGGGACTGAAATTCAAATTTCCCCACTCCCAGCTAGGTACTTTAATTGTTGCATTGCAGAGTGATGCCTTGCTTTGCTGGTCCAATGAATGTGAATTAGTTTGCTCAGAATAACAGCCTTTCAGCAGGCACAATGAAAGGCATTCCTCCCAGCTAGCCTCCAGCCTGGTGACAAAGGGAATTTCCTGGGAAATGCCAGGTAATTCAGGGATTCAGTGCTGTCCTCAGGACTCTCCATGTGTAAGCTCTACCTGTTTAGCTGCTGAGAGGACTTCTCCTTCCTCCTGTCATGCTTCTGAAAAATACCCAAGTCTAAGAGCAGACCCTGCTGCAGCATAACTCAATAATTAAATGCTTTAAATGCCAAGAAGGTTGTAGTTGCAGTGTCAGTAACTGGCAACTCAGGTGCTTCTCATGCTGGCTTTTAGAGATTCTGGTCCAAGGTACTGATGCTTGTGGTGTAGTGGAAAGTGGGGGCACCTGGCCCGGAGCTGGGGACTCCTGGCCAGAACTTGGGGTTGGAGCTCTGAACACTGCAGCAGCTTGGCCAGTGGTGGATTTATAGTCTGCGATAAGTCTTATGTTGACCGTATTTGGGAAAACACCATGTTGTGGATTTGTTCATGTTACACAGCGATGTGCTCGTGGGTGATTCTCTGGCACTGGGAGGCTGACTTCTGTCGGATAAAGTTCTAGTAGGCTGGAGGTTAATGTACTCTGCTGAGATTTTTTTCTTTTTGAGGTGATGAGAGGGCCAGTGGAGATATGTAATGAATGCCAATAACGGCCTTTAATTTCTTTGGCAAGTGGTAAGTACTATTCCTTTTTGTTTGCTTATACAGACTACACTTAAAGTATTGCATAATATAAAGCAAACCCTTCTGGAGGCCAGTGCCAATTTTGGTTGAAGTAAAATATAGCACCACAGTTGAAAGTCTTCATTATCTTCTGAAGCTCAATTACTAATGAATATTCCTTAATTTTCGTTACCACACGCTTCACATTCATATGACTTCTTTTCTGCCCAAGGCCTATCTGAATAAAATTGCATACTTGCTGCTTTGACAACATACTGATGATGTATGCTAGAGAAAATCATTAGTAGTCCTGCTGAAAACATTAAAAATCTACTTGAACGGTAATTTGGGATCAATCCTGTTATTTTAGTAGTGATTTTACCTGTTATGGCTACAAGTTAAATCATCCTAAAAATCTTTACTATTTCTCTTTTACAGTTTAGAAAAGAATCAGAGAGATTGTGGCTGTCCCCCCAGAAAGTATTGGTGAACAGATCACAGATCTCTGGGCTTAGTTAGTCCTGTAAGTAATTTCTTTTTTCATATGCTTTTCACTAAAACAAGGCTTGGTCCTCTACTTACAAGGCGAGGAACTAGAAAATACTCTTAATGCTTTAACTATTAGACTGTAGTTCACTTGATTCCCTAATGTAATAGAACGCCTGCTTTCATGGGCCATTATCTGTCAGATAAACCCTTACATTGTATGTGTTATTAAATATTTATTGTTTATTCTTTCCATTATTCTTAAATGCACATTAAAGAATTGTCTCATGGTTTCTATTAACAATTCATAAGGACAATGCTGTTCAGTAATTTTTGGATATATTTTCTTATGCCAAAAAAAGTAATAAGGAAAACATTAAGTTTTCTCTTGAATGGAGTTAAGATATCACTTTAACCATTTTATTTCCATCACTATTTTGAGAAATCTAGATAGGAGGTTTTAATTTTCCTGATATTAGTGACTGAGAATATGCATATTGGTCTTCTAGGCTATTGGATTTTCTATTTTTTTTTTCTAGTTAGAAAAAAAGACCCTGACTGATTTTTCCCACTTACTTCTTCAGTGTCATTTCAATGAACTTATACAGCCATATGCAGAATGACAACTTCACTGTTCTGTACCTACTGTTGTTACCCCTTGGTATTTTCTGTATATGCAGTTTTCCTAAGCAAGATTTCCTAAGCAGATTTATGCAAAAATCCTAAATATGGTTATTTGTCTGTTCTGAGAGAGAAAATAATAAGGAGATTGTATAGTGAACATAGCCCAGCAGAGCTATCTTTAAAACAGTATTTTCAATCCAAGTGACTATAATTGAGAATATACTTTGTCAAGGCAATGGGGAAGGGATAGTACAGCAAAGGAGATGGCTAAACCTTGGAAAAGTACACTGGCTAGGAGGATGGCTGGTAGGGAAGGTTAAATCACAGATCATGTGAAGATGATGTTTGAGAGATTCATATATTGCCACAATGTGAAGATTTCCAGTCAAACCTGCCCACTTCCTAAGAGAATGATAATGGTGGTCTTTGTACATGTCAAGAAATGACTGAACAGAAATTGAAATTAGAATCCTGGTTTTCAGTCATGCTGAGCTGGAGCTGATGTTCAAGGGCACAAGGGCACTAATTTGACAAATGACTTGATCAGAGGAGAGAAAGAGACCTGTGAAAAAAGTGCCTAGAGATGCTAGCTGGATCTCTCCCAGGTGGGACTATTTGATGTGAAAAAAGATGATGGTTGGCAACAAACTTCTGTGGCACACATAGCAAGTTAGAGGAGACATTGGAGGAGCTCTCCAAACAAGACACTGGCAGATGAGACAAGCTGGAGGAGTGGGAGATAATCTAGCTATTAGAGACAGTGAACAGGGAACGGAGACTTCCTGTCTTTGAGTGCAGAATGAAAAGATGCCAGCACCACACATTTTTACTTTTTTTGTATTACTGTTTGCTTCTTTGCTTCTTTCCTTTTTTTTTTTCCCCTTTAAAGGAAAACACCTTTTCTTCTGAAAGTCATTCTAAGATCTTTCTGTTCAAGGAACTATCTGTGGGGAAGAAACAAAAGTGAAGATAAAATTCCAAGAGAGCACTTGCACAGACCTATTTGAAAGCGTTTCCTGCCACAAAACAAGTGCTCCTGAGCCTTTAAGGGCTATGCCTATGCCTCTGCAAAAGCTCCATGATGCACTTGCCTTCAGCTATATAAGCAGTTAACAGGCATCTGCAGAAAAATTATTTGCACTAAGACTTATTTAAAGGAAACTAATACAAGGAAAAGGTTGCACAGACAGCTGCTTTTCCTACTTCTCAGTGGTTTCATCACTAACTCACTATAGACTTGATGTTTAGAAGAAATAAAACTTTGCTGAAGTAAACCAAATTCCATTCTCACCTGTAGCTGATCAGCTCTTTAAATGGTTCTGAATATTATTTGTTTCTGTCGCTTTTCTGTGATTAAGGAACATAAAAATCACATTGCTATTGCAGCATCTCTCCAGTGTGGGGCTTGGATGTGAGATCAGCTTAGCAGGGTTCAGCAATATCATTTGCACAATGGTAAATGTGGATATGGGGATGAATAGGCTTGTAGCCAGCAGCAAATACATGGTGATGTTACTTGTTCTGACAGTAGAGAATGCTAAGCTAACTTGCACATAGTTTGCCTATAGCAATGTAAAGTAATAAATACATGCTGACAATTTCTGCAGACCAGCCAATGCATTGTAAGCTGTTTATAGGTGCTCCTGAGCTCACAAGACAGTGTAATGCAGTGTTCCACACTCCTCTTTGCTTACTGTTCTATCAGTAACTGGATTTTTCTGGTTGTTCAGTAGGCTTCTATAGGTTTCAGATCTCCATGTATGTGAATGTGTATTGCATTAGACACACAGCACCTTAATATTGCTAGTTATGCCAGTGTTCATACTGGCTGGAATAATCCTATTTAGAAGTAGGTATGGTATATGTAATGGGACAAACAACAGAGAAATAAGAGTAATTGTGATAAAGGCAGTGGGTGCTAAACAGAAACTTGCACTGAGAAAATAGAGAGGAAAAGCTTGAAACTGGTTCTGTGTGGCAACAAGATGTTCCTGTCTGAGCCTTACTGAGCCAGGATGGAACAAAACAATGCTGTGAGAAAGCACTTACTGCCCAAAAAGGAACTGCTAAAATCTGATAATAAGAGAATGAAACCCTTTCCTCCTCTTTGCCCATTGTCTCTATATGTACAGATGAATTCCAACAGTAATGAAGGAACAGCATGTGCTTTTGATTTGATGATTGAAACTGAATGCTGTTCTGTATGCATAAAAGGTTACTGGATGGACAAGAAAAGATAGGTAAAACAAGTAAAGAAAACACAAAACAAACCTTTTTCTGCATGCCATTTTTAAGAAACGGTATGCATGCAATAGGAGCAGGAAAATGAAAACAAGTTTAGGATATTTTCCCTCCCAGGTGGCAACACACGCCAAAGGAAGATGAGAAAACACATAAGGAAAATAGAGTGAAAATAATCCAATAGAGAAAAAATACAATTTTTCTTATTTGTACTTAACGTGTGTTAGTCCATGTTTTGATTGCACCATAGATCACTTAGGGGTCTCACATGAACTCATGACTGAACCAATTCTTATTTTCCTTAGAACAGGTTTCATGCTCCCCCAATACTTTTTCTAACTGACCAAAACAACTGTTCTAGGGAAAAGAATCCACAACTTAAATGCAACAACCTAGATGATTGTTGTTCTTGGCACAGTTTTAATGGCTGGACAGGCCTTACATAAGATTTAGTCCTGTCTAGGGTTCAAGCCACTCGACTTTACAAATGGGACAAGATTACTCTTGAATCGTGTGCATCTGAAATAAGAGTGACATTATTTTGTTGGAAAATGGCAGGGAAATGAGAAAGGTCATGTATGCATTATGTATCAAGAGCATTCTTTACCTGGGACGCAGTGGGATTTATCTATGAAATTATGTGTTGTTGATATTTCATACAGTAAAAACACTGAAAATAAATGAAATTATTAATAAAAGAGATACATTTTGAATTAATATTTTACATGTGTTAGTTTGGCCATCTTGCAGTCTTAAGGTATAATTGGAAGTTTAATGAACTGTAACAAAAAAGAAAAAGCCAAGCATATAGAATTACAAAATCATTAACATTGTGTGGGCAATCTATTTCATTCTTTGTTTGCACTTCAGTTCCTTTTTCTGATAGGCCAGTAGTCTAGGAAGAAAAGTAAAATTGGAGTAAGAACAAACACGCTAGTTTCTTCACCACTAGCTACTTGCTTTCTTTTAGATGAACTACAGGCTAGCAGATAAGTTACCAAGATGCAATGTTGGAATTTTTTGAAGGCAAAAGTCAGTTTATTTGCACAAGGGAGTATAAAAACATGTATGTTTTCTATTGTGATATGCTTCTGAGTCAGAGCTGGAATGTGCGGAGGAAGAGTGCTCATCCCTGCTGTCCCACATGGCGCCCTCCTTAACCACAGTCTCTTGCTCAGCCTTCTATTAGTGGGCATTTGTCAGGTTTTATAATTTTCCACTGTCTGAAATGCAAACTGCAGTAACAAATACCATTTTCTAAGCCCCCACATATTACTAGAATTCTCCACGGAATCGTTGTATGCCTGAATTTTTTCACTACTTTGTATGTATCATAGAAAACTGACTGAAATACCATACTATGCACATTGACATGTACTGCTGGATTTCATTTGCCTTGTATAAGGAGCAGCTTGCCTTGTGTTTAAAATGGCTGTAACAGGCAGTGCTCTTATTTAGTTACTGATCCTGTCTCTGTGAATATTGATGTAATGGATGGTGGTGCCGCCTAGTGCTGATTACTTCCTGCTCTTCAGTGTTGCTGTCTGTCTGGAAGTTGAAGATGCAGACTTCCTTAATTAATCATGCCAGTCCAGAAACTGAAGACAATAAGGTCAAAGTATAGTGAAGTATTATGGATGTAAGCTAGCAAAGGTAATCTTTCAGAGAGAACTCCGTTTGTTTAAATATACCCTAAAATACTTGCGCATGACGTCTCTTTCAGAGACTGAATTAATCACTGTGAAAAATGCTTCTGAAACACAGCCATTCTGCTACCTTAAACCACTATGCAGACAGTGCACAAAAGCCTTAATCTCTCTTCCTAAGTTGTATTCAGTTTAGGAAATGCTGCTAGTAAGGCTTTATCTAAGTGAAAAACCTGAAGATTCCGAATTATAGACAGGGATCAGACAGAACTGCTAGTCTAGGCTAGTAACAGAATAAGTATAGCCCTGAATTACATGTTTCCTGAGGAGGTTTCAAAGCGCTCTGTAAAATGGTTATATCACATTTCTCTCATATATGAGGAGAGTATCAAAGAGTTCAGTGACTTGCTGTGTGACACAGAGAAAAACAGAGGTGATGCAGGAGAACATTCTCACTCTTACATCTATGAATTCTAGGCTTCACTTCTTAAACTGAAAATGCATACATTTGGCTTTCATTCTTCTTCATGTTAAGAAAATGAGGTCCATGAGTCTGAAGGGTTATGGATTTTCCTTGCCTTTCAAAATTTATATATCCCAGAGAAGGGGGTTTAATTCTGGTCACTTGTTCTCTTCCCACTATG
The DNA here is from genome assembly GCA_034783455.1 of Micropsitta finschii. Lineage (NCBI taxonomy): Eukaryota > Metazoa > Chordata > Aves > Psittaciformes > Psittacidae > Micropsitta > Micropsitta finschii. The sequence continues at coordinate 2,804 of JAVHNF010019883.1, read as the reverse complement.
ATTGGATTCCTTCATGGTAAAATAGACTATGAAATAAACAGTACTGCAATACCTTTTTCTTTCAGAGAATAATATAGGCTTTGCTAAAAATAATCCAAGAAATGCATTTGTAGCTGAAGATTTATATCGCAACATTTCCAGGAAGCATTATGCTGAAACTTCTTTGTTTCTAATGAGTAAGCACAAATACACCCAACAAAGGCTTTCTCTGGTATCACATTAGGAGTTGCTTGCATTTAGATTAGTGGGTCAGCAACAAAGGACAGTGGAAGCTTTTATTAGCAGCTGACTTCTCTCGAGTCTCATTTTACATTTTTGGTTCCAGCACTATTCAAGTGAAAGGAGATACTGTAGGTAAAAAAAAAAAAATAAAATAAAATAAATAGGGAGATGAATAACAGAGACAAGGCAGCTGCCTGACGTCAGCTTCCACTGTTCTTCACAGATACCTGCGTCTTCAGTGCTATTATAAAGAACTATAATGCAGCATGATGTTTCCTTGTGAAAGAGGCAGTCTCTCATATGCTCTGGTAAGAGCTTTTCATGAGCAAAGTCTAGGACACAGGGTTCAGTATTTTTTTAAAGCTTAGAGGAAGGAGCAGCCCATCAAGTAAAACAATAAAAGTAAATATTCATATACATTATATTTCACCTGCTGAAATCACTGTGGTAGTGCTGTTCCATAAGGAACTCTGTATTTTCCCTACAGTCACTTTGTGATGTACCAGAAGATCTCAAAAGTGAATTTGATAACACCTACTATTTCTGTCAGGAGCTCTTCCCGTGTTGGACAGTCTGATATTCCTTCCTCATCTTTATTGATGGTGTTCCAAAAGTTGCAGGATGTCTTAATTTCTGATGAATTTTGGGTCTGAGGGTTAATTAGTGTACAAATGACAAGAGACTTTGTGAGACCTATTTTGAGAATCGTAGAATTGTTTGGATTGGAAGGTGCCTTAAAGATCATCTAGTTCCACCCTCCCAGCCAGAATGTATAGCCTGCTATCACATCCATCGAGTAAGTCTGAGATGTCATGGGCAACCTCTTCATTCCTTTCTAGCTCTACCCCTTTCCAGCTCTAGGTCTACACAAGCACAGCTACTTTTGTTGTTCTGGTAACATGGGAGAAGGTTGCCGATCATTAGTATATGATGAATTACACAGCACATACAGACTTATAGGGCTACACTCCCTGTAGAATGCTATATGTAGAATGAATATGGCTGATACCTTCTTAATGACAAAGTAGAATAATAGAAAGAATTTGTTGTTAAAACGGTTTTCTTAGGGATACAATATAAATGATCTGCTTGAAGAGCAAATGACATGCTAATTCATTCCCAATGTAACTTTATTGGTCTCAGTGGGCTTGCATGAGATTAATTTTGTTCATTCTTCTGGGGAGAAAAAAAAAAAAAAAAGGAAGTTGAGAATTACATAGCTGGGAAGGTGTCCAATTTTATATGAAACTTTCCTGCCAGGTTTAGAGGCTCAAGAGCATTAGTTTAATGTTGGGGACTTAAAGAGAAATATAACATAGAATTTAAAGTTATTGTCAAGGATTGCAAATATTAATGACTTCTTTTTTCAAGTTGTGTAAACATAAAAAGGAAGCCCTTCCCTTCCTTCAATACTCTAGAACTTTTTGCTTAGAAATTTTAGGTTGAGAGTGACTTGTGTTCTTCCAGATGGATGTGATATTTCTAGTTTCTTTTTTTTCTGTACTCGGTCAGAGGGGTAGTGAAACTAACTCAGAAGCTGTTAAGCCCCTGCTAGGAAGTCTCAGTAAGAGGAACAGATAAGAACTGTGATGACATCTTTACTTAAGTATGCCGCATAACAGAGGTAGAGAGGATTTGGTGACACAGGACTGGAATAATTTGAATTAGCCTTATTTCAAAAACTTCCACAGGATATTTAAAATGAGTCATTTGGAGGTTTTAGAAAACAAGGAGATGCATTACAGTCATTAAAATCCTCTTCACCACAAGAAAAAAAATGTTTGTACATCTTGCAAGCAGCTATAATTCAAACTTAGATACTAGCCTAAAGAGGGAAACTTGCAAGACTTTCTAGTAATTACATGCAGCATGAATTTTACATTCACTGAGTACCACATGAATAACCCAGCAATTCTAGGAAGGGTGCTTTTCCCAGATGGGGGTATGGCATCTTGGCAGGAAAGGGATTTCCGTCTCTCCCTGCAACGAATTCACTATGCCACAAGCATTCATTTAATTTCATTTCATCCTGTGGTGCCACAAGTGCTCACGAAATCTGAGTTTCTTGACCATGAAAAGCATTCAAATGCTTTGTTATTTGTGTAATGATACAAAGATGGGCCTCACTCCAGTAAAGTTCCCTTGAATTTCAGAGTAGTTGCAATGTGAAAAGTAGAAAGAGATCCTATCAGGGAAGTGCAGTAGAGGAATCATAGCAGGAATACAGTAGTGCAGATATGTTACTTCAGGCAGTGCTGGGAACTTGCACAGTTTTGTTTCTGTTTTCTAATCAGCAGTAGTTACAAACTAGTGTCATAATGCAAGGCTCTTGAAAGAGACCAAAATTTACCTGCTTAAATGTGCCATACCTGAGGAGAAAGACTTGGGGGTGTTTGTTGGCAAGAAGCTCAAAATGACCCCGTAGTGTCCATTCGCAACCCAAACACCAGCCTATGGGAGGGAAAAGGCAGGACACTGTTCGGCACAGCCTTCTTGCCGCATGAGCAGAAGACAGGCCTATGGGCAGAGGGGAGCAGCTGCCCTCCTCCAAAGCCCCCTCTTCCTCCCAGGGCCTCTGCAGC
>JAVHNF010019881.1:0-10994 GCA_034783455.1 Micropsitta finschii | reverse complement strand
CTTACTCAGCTGCGTCTGAGACAGTTTGTGAAGGTTGGGATTTACTTGTGAATTTATAAGCAGTGGGAGAAACATCTCATCCTTGACTTATTTTAAGTGTCTGCCAATCTCAGAAGGAAAGCTTTAAGAATGAGGGGGTGATGAGCTGCATGAATTAAAATTGAAGAGAAGGTTCTGCCAGCTTCTGTTTGTGTCCATGACGAGCCGTGTATGCTATTGTCCCATAGTTTGCCCTTTGTATATCAGAATACATTTGAAACAAGTGAACTAACTGTTCATTAATTTCAGTGGAATCTGTTGTCTTCCAGGTTGACAATATCACTAAGCTGAGGTCAGCTATAGAGGTGGTTGGTGAGCATGACTGGTCCAGATAGTCAAATGTATTCAGCAATTATTACTTACATATATTTTAACTTTAGATGCACCTTTTTTCCCTTGAAACTCCAAAACTCAGCCTTGAGCCATTGCTCAGTTGTCTCCTTGTCTTTATAGCAAAACTTCAAACAGATCGCATTTTCCCACATTTTTCAAGACTAGTTTTGGAGACTCATTTTTTTTGCAAATTTAGATTTCTAACAGTTAACCTTGCTTCCAAGTCCAAAAGTACTAATGACTTTCCTGCTTCTTGTCTTGAACACATGTTTAGTCCTTTCTTTTTCTAATATCCTTGCTCCTGTTCGAATCTTTAGGCTCCTTTTCCTAGTTTCTCTGCTTCTGCTACCCCAACTCTGGAGGAAGGTATTGAGCATTAGACTTTGCTCCCCAGTGCACGAAGCAGAGCTATGTGGTCTCCATTTCATCCCAGGATTTCCTTTGTCTTGGACACTCTGTTGTTCCAGTGCTCAGAGAGGCATCCAGCTGAGGCTATAGCTGGAGGGAGCACTGAGACCCCAGGCTTGGTACCAACAAGAGTCAGGAGTTATCAGAGGCAGGAACAGTCATAAGGAGGAGACTCAAAATAGTCTTTGCTACTTTCACTGAAAGAACTTATTAGTCCACTTTGAGCCTTCTGAAGTCTTCAGAGAGTATACCTGTACCTTCCACACAGGCTTCTTTTCAGAGACAAAACAGGTCTGAATTTCATTTTTCAGTGTGATGTAGCCCATGAAAATTAATCGAGAGCTCATACTCTTGATTGCGTTTAGAACAGGCCAGGTGCTCTGTAAGAGCATGATTCATACCCCTCTTAAGGCAAATGCTGAAGAGGTGTCTGAGACCACTAGTCAGCCCCAAAACACTTGGAGCCTTCTCAGCCCCTGAGCTGGGGGTTCCAAACCACTGTCGGTCAGGTCAACTCATGAAGTATATGAAGGAGTTACCACTGCCATCTAGTTTAATGTTAGATAAATCTTTTTCGTTGCAGTCTCAATCTTTTCATTGTAAACTCAATCTGGTTTAACTTCACAGAAGATGTTCTCTCTGTTTGGCTTCTAGAAGATATCGAACCACCTTCAATGTGCCATGTTTTTATGTCCCTAAAGTACTTTCCATATATCTGTGGTTTATTCCTCGCAGTAATCCTAGCAGTTGCCATTGGCCTGGGTGGTGAGTATAATTAGTTATTCATTAAGTTCTCACTTAACCTTTCAAATGCTTAATTTTTCATGAGCCTTTTACTTAGAATGGAATTAAACTGCTACTGTGGCTTGTTTGCTGAAGTAAAAATCTTGTTGGTGTGACGGCTTTAAATTTTATTTACATGTAGGGATAAAATAGGTCTGGCACTCATGAGAGGACTGGTGTAATATTTACAGCACAGGGGAACCCAAAGCTCCAGGAAACCTTTCTCTAGTAAAACTTCACTGATTTCTTTTGGGTAGTAAGCTATGGGGGAGGCTTCAGGTAGCAGACACCATATTGTTGTCCTGTAACTCACATGCCTAAGTTTCTTTTCAAGGAATTAAAAAACTTTACCCTTTCACAAACAACTTGTACAAAGGGAAAGAAAATGCAGAATGAGTTTAGTTGCCACTGGAAAGTGTGACCTACTCACGTCTAGGTGCTAAATACAGTGATGCTAGAGCAGTACCTTCACACCATAAGCTTGTGGGAGGCTGAGGCAGCTCCCCAGGAAGGAAGTGCACTGGCCGTATCTTGCAAGGGTCTCCTTGCTTTGCTGCTGAGAGGCTGAGGCCTAAGAAACTTGCCCTGGAGTGAAACATTAACTGAGTAGAGAGCTGGGAAGCAGTCAGCACAGACAGCAAGGCTGACTCATCCTACAGGCCATCATTAATGGATGAGTTTAACAGCACCATGTAGCCACCTGAAGGTTGTATTTCAAAAGTTCCTGGAGTGCAGGAGTTATCTTTTCATTAGCAAGACAGAAATCTGTCCAGATAATGGAATTCAGAAGTGTTAAATTAATATCCAAGTGTATTTTCATCACCCTGTTTTCTTTCATTCCTTTTAGTCCAATACAACTGCATTGGGAAGTTTCGCTGCAGATCATCCTTTAAGTGTATCCAGAAATCAGCCAGGTGCAATGGTGTCTTCAACTGTAAAGAAGGGGAGGATGAATACAGATGTGGTAACTTAAATTTGGTTATAAATCCCTCCTACCTCCTCCTGTAGCATCTGGCACATTATCAAGAAATTCATGTTGTAAAGATTTGGGGTGAGACAAGAAAGGTAGAGACTGATGGACTATAAATCACTTCAGAGGAACAATCTCTCTGAGGTATTGATTTACACTTTTTAAGAAATCAGACTGCTCTTAAGATATATGTGATGACTGCTGAATATTGCTACTGCCATTTTGGGCATGTTTCTCCATTAGAAGTCTAGATGCTTCTCGACTGTTAGCATTTTCTGTGCCTGCAAGGTGTACCATCACTGCATTGTGGTGTGTATATACAGTACTCTGTACCCCCTGGCACACAGCTGCACTTGGCAGTTTTGAAGATTGCAAAAGCCAGTAATTATCTTAAGGAACATGGGAACAGGAGAGATCAGCACTGCCTTTTATGCATTGAGTACTGCAGAGTTTTCTGCTTCATATGCAAAATGTATGCGCCCATGTCCAAGTTTCTGTCTGTCATAAGCTCCAAACCTGTGTATCTCTTCTCTCCCCAGCCTTTATATGCTTATCAGCCCAGACACACCAGCCCCACTTCAGGAGAGGGAAGCAGATAGGAAACTCCACGGGATTCCAGGGGTGGCTGGGAGCAAGTTCATCCACTTCTCTGACAGTGCTGTACAGCACAGGATGTACCAATCACCTGTCATCACTTATCTTGATCATAGGTTTACTTGATGCCAAGGCATCTGTAACTCCAAATCACTGCAATCAGTAGGACTTGCTTAGGCTCACTGGAGGTCAAGACATTCTTCTCTATCTGTATTAGAGCTAACATCCCCCATCCATTGCCGTGAACATAGACTTTTTACTCCTGGCTGTTGCAGCTCAGTGTATCTTTATTCCTTCCTTAAAGAGGAAAACCAAATCTGTCAAAGGATCCAAGTGATGAAAAAGACAAGCAGTAAAAATTCAGTGAGCCAAGAAATGTGGATGCCACAGTAGCACACTGACACTGTTGTGTACCCGGTGGCTCCTCTTCACAGCTCACTAAAGCTTTTCTTCTCCACAATCTCAAAGTCAGGTTGAGTGGCAAGAAAGCAGTGCTGCAAGTGTTCACTTCTGGATCCTGGCGAACAGTCTGCTCTGATGACTGGAAAGTAGAGTATGGAAATACTACCTGCAAACACTTGGGTTTCTCAAGGTAGGAATAAAAGATGGAAGAAACTTTATTTAGCATTTTGAGCAAACTCTCGGGTTTTCAATTTTTCTAATGAAACCTTGTATTAGTCTGTGCTTTAAAAGAAAAAGGACTTACCAATCCACCTTTAAATTATATGGTTGAGGAGATTTAGAATTACGTGAATACTTGTGCACTGCAAATACCATTTATTACTGCTATAAATCTGGGATGATGGCTAAATATAATGGTTTGCTTAAATCTTCTGTATGGGTGCAAGTGCCTGAATCCTCCTTGTCTCTCTAATAGCTTACAGCCAGACAGGGAGGCACTAAAAACCATATGAGCATTTTCCATTTCTTTTACTTCCTCTGCAATGTAGAAAATAGGAATTAGGAATAAGCAGGAAATAGGAAAATAGGAAATAGGATTATGATAGGAAAATTGTATATACAATTTATGCCATGACATCTGTTAGGAATTAAGGTCCACCTCACAATTGGAGAAGAACCTGGTGAGTCAGTTCTTACCAGACTGATCCCATTCCTGAAAAAGCACTGTGTCTTTCACTAGCTTTCACACAACTGAGAAAGAGTTTGAAGTTGTGACTTGCAATGATGCTGTTATTTCTTCTAATGGTGTCATTCTGTTTTCTGCACACTGTAGTCAGCATAAAGCTTATTTGAATACATTCTTGTTGCCCTTAGGATAAAATACATCTCAATTGTTCAACAAAAAAAGGACAAGAAAAAATACGAATTATTTGTCCTTCTTGCTGCAAAACTTAACTCTAGAAAAAGGAGTCAATGAGTTTGCCAGTGCTTCAGGAAATGCGCTAATCAGTTACAATGAAGACTTTGTTGCACTATTAGAATTAAAATTTACTTTCTCTGCCAGTTAAATGCCTCTCAGCATGCTGTGACTTCCACACACGGTTATGGCAAAAATATGTGCATGTTATGAAAAACGTTTCTTGGGGAGGATGCGATTACTTTATCAAGTGTCCGAGTCTGATTGTTGTGGTTGTGACACTGGGTTTTCATTAGCAGAACCGCTGAATTATTTAAGCAGATTACTGAAATGCTGCCTGAGGAAGCTGTGCTTATGGTTTATTTGCAGTTACGTGAGTTCAGGTTACCTGCCTGTGACTGCCATTGAGAAACAGTTTCAAAGACATTTCGTATCCCTCAGTGACTGGTTATCAGCTGATCAAGCTACATCCCTGCACAATGCAACAAACCTCAGGTATGCCTCAGTTTATTCATCCTGACAGAAAGAGAGCGGTCGATAGAAGCAGAATTATCAACAGTTTGAGATTGTTGCCTGTTTTTTCAGGCAAGTGGTAAATGGTTGGTAGTGTTATCCATCATAGACCGAGGTTCAGTAGCAGTCTTACTGGAATACAAATTTGGAGCCTGATCCAAGGCCCATCGGAATCAGCAAAGGCTTTAAACTGAGCTGTTTGAAAAGCCTGTTTGTCCCATGATTCCCTTTTTGCAAACGGGTAGACACCAGACATACATTTTTTCCATTGTGAAGCTGTTTCAGTTTACAGATCCCTAGATGTTTCCCAGTGGGCTCATGAACCCGTTATGGCCCATTTCTTCCTCCTGACAATTGCTTTTCTTAGTTACCTTTCACTGAGAAGCAAGCTATGGATCCAAGGAGTCTACAGTTCACATGTTGAAAACTACTGATGAGCCTCCCCTTGCAGAAGAGCGAGACACTCTTCAGGGGGGCAGCACATGGTCTGCAGGCTCCCAGTGGTGTCTAAGCTCCTCAGCATTTCAGCTAAATGCCCTAAATAGATTGGATTACATGACTTTGTACCTCTTTCAACACGAGTTATTTATATTTATGTGCATGTAGCTGAACAGGAAGATGTCACGATATTGAAAACACACCCAGTATTTGTGAATTGGAACTAATACTGCACTGTCTTTTCATCTTAGAGAGGAATGCACTTCTGGCAATGTGATCATCTTAAAATGTTTGGGTAAGAATCAGGAAACAAAATCTGAAACTGTCCTTCTTCATCTTCCGCATGGCAAGAGTTGGGAGGAACTGTGTATGCAGGGCACACTATACCATCAGTTTATCATACCAAAGAAAAACTGTATTTCTTTTATAAAATTTAAATGAATTTCAGAAAATGAGAGTAGGCTGAGAAGGCAGATTAGGAGCATCAGGTTAGGAGGAGTGTTTTGGTGAGAATCACAGTAGAAAGTAGGTATTTAAGATTGTGATTTGAGTGAACGGACTAATACTGCGATTCCAATTCTTTGCCATCTCATCAGGGAAAGGGAAATTCTATCTTGATATTTGAACTTTCATCACACACCTCTCCATGTCAGCTAGTTTTCAGATTGGGATATGAAAAGTCAAACAGCAGCAAAATAATCATCAGGGGAGAGGACATGTTTCTACTTGCCTGTCTGTGGCCCTGGGACCCTAGGACTCTGTGCATTTAAGGAGGGCAGAAGAGTAGGGTTACAGCTCATCTGAACACTGCATCTACCAGGGAGAAGTGAGCTTCACAGCCCCCATATGGGCTGCCAAGCACGATGCTGCAGGGATTGGAGGGAGGAGGAGAAACCTCTTGAGCAGCCACAGCTCAAGGTACAGGCCAGGGGGATGGGGACGGTCCTGCTGCAGAGACCTCCCAGCCTGAACAAGGCTGGGAGTAGAAGCGCCGAAGATGACAAAAACCACGCCAGTGTTTCCTCCATGAACCCCAGATCTTTGCTTTCTGGCAGCATGTGGGACACGGGCCAGCTACAGGCCACGGATCGTGGGAGGCAACGCATCCTCCCCCCAGCAGTGGCCCTGGCAGGTCAGCCTGCAGTTCCATGGGCAGCACCTCTGCGGAGGGTCCGTCATCACCCCGCGCTGGATCATCACAGCTGCCCACTGCGTCTACGAGTAAGTCCCTAAACTGTCTTGCTCAGGGTGTCCCACTGACCCCACCTGCAGCATGTCTGTGTGTGAGACCACTGCAGAGGAGGGCTAACGCACTGTGCTTTCTCTAAGGAATAACCTGCAAGAAGAGACTGGGTTATCCTTAGTTCATGGGCTTGCTCCATTACATTTAAACCACCTCTCTCCCTTCTTGTGTAAGTGCAAGTCTCTACTGAAAACAAGACTCTCCCCAAGAAGTGGGCTAAATCAGGGGACCCACTTTTCAGATGTTATGGGCACTCCTGGCTTCCTGGGAAATCAGCTTAAAACATTGAAGAGCTAGATTTTAGGTACCCTGATCTGCAGTTTCTGTATATTGCATCTGAGTTAACAGGTACAAGAATTCATACTTGGTTGCTCAAGTACCTTGGAGCTTTAAGATAAATTACACAATGATTTTCAAGTTCACAGGATCAGTGGTAGTAAGTTGTACTGTGCTTAGTGCCCTTTACCACATACTCACTGCTTCTTTTTATGCTCTTCAAGTAGTCTTTGAGTTGTAAATAGATGCTAAACTGTAATTTAGCCTCCTTTTCTTTGTTTAATTATAAACATAGCCTTCTCTTTTATAATGAGTTGCCTGGTTTTGCAGCCTTATTTGTTGCTAGTAGTGCAGCAGAGCTTTTCTAACTCCTACAAACTCCAGGCCTCTTTCACCTTATTTCACTTTATTAATACATAGGTTAGCAATTACAGCAGACTGTCACTATTTGCCTGTAGAGTTTAATGTGGTTTGTAAGTTCAGAGGACAATTGGACAACCTGAAGGCTTTCTTGAAGGTTTTTCACTCTCTCCTACTTCTTTGTTTCAGCCTGTACTTGCCGAAGTCATGGAGTGTGCAGGTTGGGTTTGTGACTCAGCAAGACGCCCAGGTTCACCCATATTCAGTGGAAAAAATTATATACCATCGAAATTATAAACCCAAGACAATGAGAAATGATATAGCACTGATGAAACTGGCAGCACCACTTGCTCTCAATGGTAATTCTTCCTCTTAGCTTTCGCTTGGCTTTTTAAACTTTCTAGCTAAAAAATGAAGGGTCTTTCCCAGCACAGGCAGGGAAACTTCTGTTGGCACCCTGTGCCTGACCTAGGACAGTTCAGTGCATCCCCACCACCTCTACAAGCAATGATGGATGTGCTGTGTGGATGTAGCCAGTTTGCTGCTGTCGCAGCAAGGCAGTGATCCCTGTTCAGACTAAACTGGCAGAGACCCCTCAGAAATCATCTCAATATCCAGGCATAGAGAGCAACAACACGGTCACAGCGCTCTGCAGATTGTTCACAGTCTATTCTGGTATTGGCTTACTGAAGGCATTTAATAATAGGCAAACATTAACTTTATTCTTTCTAAGTATTTTTCCTATCTAAAATAAACACCCCACCTCATTTTACTTAGAGATCATGGAGATTTTTGTCCTTTCTGTGAGTATCTGGAGATCCAGCAGCTTCCAAAGCTGAAAGTTTAGCTTAAATTTCAAGGAGAAGAAAAGGCAATTCAAATATAATGATGCTTTTAAATTAAAACTACTTTTGTTTTCTCAGCAGGATGCTACCTACAGCTGACACAGCTAGTGAATTGAAATAATGTGTATGAATTGAAATGGTCACCTGCCAATGCCTCCTAATCCCTGGGGGGAGCTGGCTCTCTCTGTCACAAATAGACTGTCAATTCCTAAATCAATTCTCTTGAAATACTCTAGACTTCCGCTTTGAATGAAAATTAAGCTTGAGTTTGTTCTGCTTTATATCTCAGCTAGTGCTGTTTTCTTGTGCCTGGGAATAAGTCTGGGAGTCTGTCAAGAACAGCGGTAACACTGAACCTGAGTGAGATACCTGCTATGCCCTTTGGGGACTGGGGGCAGGCCAGAGTCTTGGAAGCTCCACAATGGGTGCTTGGTATCTTGAGCTGGGATCATTGCACCATGCAGAGCTGAATCACTAGGAGTTACCCAGTAATACTCCTTCCCTTTGCTCAGTGCCAGCTCACCTTACATGTCAGTTTGCTCCTGCAAGCATCAAACACTGATTGTATCACACCACATTGCGTGCCGAAGGGCATAAGCCGAGGGGTGGGAAGCAAAAAAGATGTCTTGTTGCCCTTTCAAAAGAGAGCAGAAATGTGCACATGTGGCTCTTCCTGTGCCACTGCACAGAAGTTGTTAGGAGGCACCCTGCAGTTGTGCCATGGTTAGCTAAAGCTGTTTCTCTGCCCAGGCAGCCTGCTGTGGGGTCTCTGATCCACCCGTCAGCTGCATACATGGTGCATTTCTTGTTTGCTCATTCTTCAATTTATTGATGTACCAACACTTCCTTTTGTTGCTTCATACTTGAAACTAATTAGGCCTGGGGTAGGTATTGATTGAAACCTATGGAACTGGCCATAAGACAAATGACCTGCAGAACTGCCAAGCTGTTTATGTGGGGAGTGGGTGGTGTTCATAAGAAGTTCACTGCATGTCAAATCTTTTGCCAATCTTCACTGCATGCAGAAAGTTTTGCAGAGTCACACAATATTTTGCTAAATTTTAAAAGCAATTTTCTATATATAGTTTATTTTATTTTTTTTAAACCAGGTCACATAGAGCCAATTTGTCTGCCTAATTTTGGTGAACAGTTCCCAGAAGGGAAAATGTGCTGGGTATCAGGATGGGGAGCAACCGTGGAAGGAGGTATTTTAAATGACCTGCTGTTGATTACACTACATCTCACATGCAGTAAATACAGGATTTGGTTGGAGCATTGTTCAGCGTTAAATTTTCTGGAATATCTGGAGAGGTGGGACAAGTCTTATTCCTAAATTTTATGCTCACCCTAATATGTAAAAGTGCTGTACAAGCCCTTATCATGAGGAATGGATGGGTACACGCTGTGAAAAGGTTGAAAACTACACGAGGACAGCATCAATGTTGTACGCAGCCTCAGCCAAACAGGCAGTGTCCTTTATAACTTCAAGCATAGGAAGCACAGGATGAATGCAAGAATCGACCGTCCATTTTCTGAGACAGCATGTATGCATTTTCAGGCAGGTTGGATGATGTGGAAATTAGATCTGTGAGTAGGAAATTCTTTTTTTTCCTCTTATCATTACTCACAGGTCATATTAATCAATAACCTATAGTGAATCACTTCCATGTGAAAATGCTTGAATTCTCAGGTAACTGGGTTTTATCATTCTTCATTTGTCTCAATTGACGTGTTCAGAGAACAAGAACAGTGTGTTACCTGATCTACTGATAGCAGTGAAAGGTGGGGGAAAAAATGAAAGCAAGGTTTACCACATCAAAGTCAGCTATAAATTGACAATGGACGTTGTGCAAGTACTCCCATTTATAGAAATGATCCGTTTAGACTCAGAAGAAAATAAATATTTATAAAATAAATCAGATATTTGCAGATGATTTGTTGACTAACAGAACAGGTGATAAATCTGAAATGAATTTTGGCACTGGTATAGAAGACAGTGTCCAATCAACTTTTAAGTTCATTACTGTCATTGATTCTCTAGTTTGAAGTAAAAACACGTAAGGTACAGCTCTGTATTACATACTGTGACAATCCACATCTCTGCAGCCGCTAGTTATTGGATTTTGTATGTGCTGAGACACCCAGTTGCCTTTACTGTTTGGTGTCATTTTAACCACATTTCTTCCACTCTTGCTTGCTAATTCTTCACATACTAAACCACTTTCTATGTGTAATTAGAGGTTAGTTTCTGCAATAGAAAGTTTTTTTCTTCATGGTTTTTTTTCCTTTTCTTTTTTAACAGGTGATACATCTGACACCATGAATTATGCAGGCGTTCCTCTGATTTCTAATGCAATTTGCAACCACAGGGATGTCTATGGAGGGATCATAACTTCTTCAATGCTTTGTGCCGGTTTCCTAAAGGGAGGGGTAGACACGTGCCAGGTATGGAAGTTTCCATACCAAATTGCAACTCAGCTCATTAACAGCAGCAATGGAAAAACATGACTGATAACTTATCGGAAGGCACTCCCAGGCTTTTCTTGGACAAACATTTGGTTTTGTGCCATTTACTCTGTTTACCATGAATATCAATCAGTGAATGTCCATGCATTCATACGCCACAATTCCCTTCTTATGTTTCTTCTGTGGCCCATATCTGCTACTTCTGGAGCCAAATTTACTTAGGACATATTTTAATTTCTTGCATGTGGTACAGTGTGGTGCCATCCTTTCCTTGCCCTGGCTGTGGCCTCTGCACTGCACTGAATTGTACTGCACCGTACTGTGAGAAGCTCAGGAGGCTTGCAAGGTGTAGAAACCCAATGGTCAAAAGCAGCCAATGTGTACATCAATAGAGAAGCAACATGAGAT
>JAVHNF010019880.1:18720-29539 GCA_034783455.1 Micropsitta finschii | reverse complement strand
GAAGGAACTTGCATGGTTTCTGATGCAAGAGCTGCAGTGTGCCAATCATCTGCACCTTGGAGAAGAAGTTCTTCTATCGCAACCCAGTTTACTTCTCGTAACACACTGGGATTAGTTATCCAGGTAACAAACAGCAAAGGTCAGCAAGTGCCAACAACCAACACATCAGCCTGAGGCATGGCAGTTATATTCGTGTTGATTAAAGCATCTAAATTCTTAGGTGTGTTGGGATAGCTGACAATAACTGACTTGTCAAGGTATAAAGAGATCTTGACTACCGTAGGGTGAAGAAACAACAGAAAATGTGAGATGCATCACAGAATTACAGAGTGATTTGGGTTGGAGGAGACCTCAGAGCTCATCCAGTTCCAACCCCCTGCCACGGGCAGGGACCAGGCTGCTCAAAGCCCCAAAGCCCAACCACTCTGCTGCGATCAAAGCTGGTTTGTAAACCTGTAATGGGCATTTCCTCTTTTCCACAGAAGAGAGAACTGTTAAAGAACTTTATTCCCCTCCCAGCTCGTGGCAGGATGTGCCACCTACAAATCAGAGTAAGCCGAAACACCACACTTAGAGAGAGGAACCACTCTGTGAAGCCAACAACACTGCAGGATTAAAAGCAGAACTGCAGAAGCTCAGTGAGGAGAAAACCCCTCCTGTGCTGTGGGATTCACCAGTGAAGTGGGTGACAGACAGAGTCAGTTTGAAACTGCAGTTCAGGTAGCAGCAGCGGTACAGCTGTCACAGTACAGAGCACAGCACTGGTCAGTCTTCCCTGCTTCTTTTCTATGACTCTAGTGTGAACAGTCTCCTGATGCTTTCATAGATGCAAACATGCTTCAGGATAACGCCCTTCCTGAGCTTTCCCCTCCTACAGCATCTTGTAGTACCTAAAAATCCTACCAGAAGTTACATTTAGAATGATAAGAATCGTATCTAATACCTCTTTGAAGCGATGATATATGAAAAACGTACAGCATAGTTACTAAAGTTGCTATTAACTCATCTAACCCTGGCTCGGGCCAGGCAGGCTTATTTGCACTAACCCAGGATGTCCTTTCCTAACGTTTTCTAACAGCCCATTTTGTAACACCCAGTTACCACATATGAGATGTGATATGTCCCTGAGCACCAGGACCGCACAGCCCATGCTACTCAGTCTGGCAGGATCGGAGCAGGATGGCCATGGAGCCTGGGGTGTCCATGGTGTTTAATCCCCTGCTTAGATAAACTGTCCATGGAGAAGGAGTTGACTGCCAATGTGTGCAAAACCTAGCTCTTGGCAGCACAGAATCTGTAGCTTTGATAGAGCAACATATGGTTATCATCTGGCCCTGGGAAGGGCAGATTTGTGTTGCAAATAAACAAACTGATGAATGAGTAGCAGAAAAATCTTAGATCGGTTTAGAGTAGATATTTAAAACACGCAGATGCTCCGAAGAGAGAACTAACAGCACAGAGAGACCAAACCCACCGCAGTCATGTCATTTCTCTGAGGATCTCTTTTCCCTGCACATTGCTAACTCATGCTTGGTTTTAAGGGTATGGCTAGCAATGTCTTAAGGACTAGAGCAGCTTCTCTGCCCAGCCTTCTCAGCCATTTTTCCTCCAGGCTGGGGGATGTTTGAATAAAACCACTGGTTGCAGCTTGTACCAGCTGTGAGATTCCAGGATTATCCATTGAGGAAGATCCAGGTGGAAAGCTCTGCTGGATTTTCAGATGGGCCCTCTCATTCCTACCTTATCTCAGCCTTTATGTATTCTTTCATTCCCAGAATACATACAAGGAAGATTTCAGGAACATGATTGAAGAGAACAGGAACAGCAGTGACTCCTCTGCCTTCACTCACACCAACACCATGAGTGCCATCCTGATTACCGCCTACTCCATTGCCTTTGCTGGGGGTGGAATTGGGTCCATCACAATGTCATTGGTGCTGGTCAAGATGAACACTCTGTCTGTGACCACTACAGCCATCATTAACCTCGTCATCGTGCACAGCCTCCTCCTCTTCACAGTGCCCTTCCGCCTGCACTACTATGTCAGCAAGAAGTGGGTATTCAAGATGACATTTTGCAAAGTAGTGAGTGCAATGGTGCACATCCACATGTACCTGACCTTCCTGTTCTATGTGATCACGCTGGTGATCCGGTGGCTCGTCTTCTTCCAATGGAAGGACAAGGTGGAGTTTTACAGGAAGCTGCACGCCATTGCGGCGAGTGCTGCCGTGTGGGTCTTTGTCATGGTTTTTGTGGTGCCGGTCTTGTGCTTTGAGTACGGACGCTCAGGCTCATACAATGAAACGATATGCTTTAAGTTCCACAGAGAGCTACAGCAGGGGAGCGTGAAAGCTCTGAACTACACCATTATTGTGGCTGTCGCTTGCATCACCTGCATCCTCTTGGGTTTGCAGATTTTCATCCTGGTAAAAGTATCGAGAAGACTTTCCAGCTCCCTCTGGTCACACCAAGAGTTCTGGGCCCAAGTGAAAAACCTGATTTTCATCTGCGTCATCATCACCTGCTTCCTCCCCTATCACCTCTTCAGGGCCTACTACATACAGCACATGAGTGATTTTGACCAGTTAGAAAGCTACAATGAGGTTTTTCTGAGCCTGACTGCCCTCAGCTGCCTGGACCTGCTCTTCTTCGTGCTGAGTGGAAGCCGCCTCTTCAAGCAAAAGGTGGTCATGCTCCTCAGCAGGCTGCCTTGCTGCTAGCATCCACCTCCTGCAGAGAGCCCGGTGATTAACAGGCATGGCAAACCCTTCCTGACCGTGTCAGATTGGGCCCTGCAAACAGAGCAACACACTCACGAAAGGCTCTACGTGCTTGGCTCCTGAAATCATGGGGTGAGCCACCCCCAGTGTCTTAGCTGGAAGGTTACCTCTGGGATGTCCTCGTGGTGCTGCCTGGTGAGCTGTGGATGCACCTGGAGGAGAGGGAGGAAAGGGCATGGGCTCTTGTCTTAATGCTTTTACACCAAGGTTTGCAAAGCTAAAGGTACTAGAAGGAGACTGCAGAGGATCTGCAAAGTATGTGGAAACACAAAGAGAAAGGCAGGTTTTTATGGAATAAAGTGCAGATATTTGAAACATAAAGGTCTATATGATTTTCCATATATATTTTTCTTATTTATTCTCCTCACACTCTCCTAAAATATCAGGGAAGGTGCTGTTCCTCCTAAGTCTGTTCCTTCACTATACAGGCAAGCGCAACTTTGTAAGTGAATTATTTAAAATAAAACAGCAAGAAATAGTAAATTCTTAAAATATGTTCTCAAAATCACCTTCTGGGGACAGCATTGCTGCAGCAGGAAAGAGTTGTGTTCTTTTTTCCACGCTATGTAAATGTCTCTAACAACAAAAATTACACTTTGATATGGAAATGAACACCGTAAGTTCAAACAAAAGCCTGTATTTTTGTTTACAGAATTGTTCCATTAAATATATATATATTTAATAGTGAAGACAATTTTATTTAGATCATTCCAACAGCAATTGTCTCCTAAAAAGTCAAATATTTTGGGTCTCCAAGGTAACAATGATTATTTTTTCCTTATGTTGATTTTGTGCAATCCTGAAGTTTATAACTAATTACTCACAGTATCTTTAGCTTGAAATCAGTTCTAAAAACGTAATACCCTGTATTGGTGGAAATAAAATGTTACTGCTTGCATTGGAGGGATGGAAAAGGCTAAAAAGCTTGTCCTAACCCAGTGAGGCGTTGTCAGTTGCTGCCTTTGAACACAAAATTGAATTCCACGAAAGAAGAGGAAAAAGTCAGCAAAATAATGCTGTGAAAGACATTCAGGCTTTCATAGCTCAGCTGCTTTACACCTATGCCAGAAAAGGAGTATAAACATCTAACTGCTATAACCCAGGAGAGCAATGGCTCATATATCTTTCTTCTTCTTCACATCTGTATAGGGTCACATTTTTTCATCTGGAGTCAGAGGGATGGCATTTTAATCACTTGGCAAATCAGAGGTTATCAGCTGATCCTGTGTTTGCTCATGATGCTGTTGGAGTCCACCTTTTCATATCTCCAAGTCTTTCCATTCCTCTCTACTTCACCTTCACCATCTCTTGCACATCAGATGGCAATCCAATAACAGCTGGTTGATCTTGCTGTACCTGTACAGTCTTACTGCTATGCTCATTGCTTTTGGTCCCACCAAGGTGGTGGGATCTGATCTCCTTTACAGTCTTTCTTCCCTGTCTTCCATCATGCTTCAAGCTCCCCTGTATCTCTCAGGAGGTCTGATCATGAGGAAGTATTTTCAGGTCAAAGCCTGAGTAATGCTATAACAGCAAAAGTTGGAAATCACTGAAGTTCATAACACAAGTGGGATGTGGGGGTGCTCACATGGCCCATCCTTGGCAAACAGCCTGGATCACAGCATCTGTTAAGGTAGAAATGTGAGAGCCTGGAGTGCGTGTGGATCTGGGGAAAAAGCTGTCTGAGAAGCATTTGCCCCAAAAGGATCACAGTAAAGAGGAAGATGACAACTACCAGCCAGATTCAACAGTACCCAGGGAACTACAGAGACTTCCATAACATGGAAGGAGTCAACTTGAATACATAGCTCATTACTAGTTAATTACGTGTCATTGAGAAAGCAATAAACTGCTCAGATCCAGGTTTGTTTTAAAACTACATGAACAAATCAGTTTTTCCTTATGGCAGGAGAGAAGATGAAAAATGACACAACCTTTTTGTTTCCTCCTCTAACAATCTCGTTGGTTTTGAAGGTGTTCTGTAGGCACTGCATAACACTCTATTATAACTCTTCTGTCATATACAGTTGTTAACAAACAAAATGACTATGTGCTGAAAAAGCTGATAAAGTCCTTCCTGCAAAAATGCATATAGAAGTATTTTGCATCTAAAATTTGGCAGGACTTTCAAAAGCTAAACCAGATGTTTACAAGCAGCACCTCCTGACCATCCAGCTTAACCAAGCTTGTTCATGAATGTGTTAAAATCACACCTTGTTTAATTCTTGTAGAAACGTACACATTCACAACAGCCTGCACCACAGCATCACAAAAATAAAAGATAATGGGTTCCTTCTAAATCAAAATTGATGCTAATGGTGTCAGTGTTATCTGGGGGCTCAGCTATCAAATCCACAGGCAACCCCATCCATGGGGTTGGTCATGTCATGGTCAGGAAGGGCCACATGCCCAATACCAGCAAAAGAGGCAAGACAAATGTTAGCACAGAAATTTAAGAGCATATCCAATTGTTTCATATGAACCTGGGAAGCAGGACCCAGACTTGAGCTCAGTGGGGGCTGCATTCCAAGGGAAGCGCACTCATGGAAGTGAGCTCACAGCCCCTCATCTGCTTTAGAGATCTGCAGCATAGAGAAACACAGCAACCTGCCTATAAGGAGGAGGCACACACTACTGGTGGCACTATGCCCTCTAACAGAGATGTGTAAGAACTGCAGATAGGACTTTGTCTTCCCAATGCTTTTCCTCAGCAGATGTGAGGCCTTACAGAGACTCCAGTGGTCAGGTGCTACAAAAGCATGGGAGAAAAGAAGAAAGTGAGAAAGGACAGCACAGATTCTATCTGCATTGGTGGAAAATCCTGTGGTGAACAACCTTCATTCGTGGCTGTGGGGAGATGGAGAGCCTCATCAGTCTGGGGGCTGCATATAGAGAATCACAAATGGGTGCAAACTTCACATATATGGAGGCAGACTGCAGCTCCCATCCTCTGCTACGGAAGGAGCAGCTGAACCAGGATCTGCTCAAGACATGAGGTGTGTCTATACACTAGAAATAGTGTCACGAAGTAGTGAAAAGCAGTTTGCAAGTTAAACTAACCTTCAAGGATAAAACTGTCTCTAGGCTAAACTGGACTTTAGAAGTTTAAACCCAAAGAGCAGGCAATCTGCATATATTATGATGACACTGTGAAAGTGGCTATTTTGAAGAAAGCAACAAAATTAAGTTGGAATTTGCAGTTCTTCCAGGAAATCACTGTTTCAGCCACGTACAATGACCGGTTTAGACATTTCAGAAAGTAGTGGCCATTCTAATACAGCACTGAGCTGCCTTCTTTACTCAGTCATCACCTGGAATGCCTAATGATTTCTGGGTTCCATGAAATGTGAACTGTTGTGGTTATTGCTGTAGTGGAAAAGGGTGTTTCAGGAATCAATCTAATGGAACAAAACATGAAAAACAGCTGCAAAGTTTACAAGCAAAGTTGGCCTCAGAAGAGTCCTTATTTTAGAGAACATGATAGACGGTTTGCTCTGCTATCTACTGCGCGGTTTTGAATGGCTTGGGAAATAAAAGGAAATAAACCATCTGTTTCTGTTGTCTTTTAATCTAATAAGTTCAAGAAGCTGGAGATGAGGTACTTTGCATAATACCTGCCGACCATTTTCTGTCATTTTGTAAAATAGCTGGGAGCAATTCTGAGAAATGCCTGAAGATTTTGGTAATTGTACAAAATGACTTTAGTGTAAGTCACAAACTGGTGCGAGAGCAGTCGTAATTAAAAGGAGGGAGTTGAATCAGATTTCTCTGCTTGCTAAGTAATCATTCCTGGAGATGCCCCAGGACTTTGAAGTTAAAATTTAGAGAAGAACTACACAAAAAGAATAAGAAATGCTCCAAGTACATGATCTGCAACTGTTGCTGAAATAAAGAAGACAAAACAGAACCCCAAGTCAAAGTCAAGAGATGGATTCCATCTAATTACAAAATAAGTATGGAGAACCTGCTCTTTCTGGGTTTTTTTAACTCTAAATGTATCACCACTTTCCCCATTTAGACATGCAGCATTCCTGCTAATAAACTACTTGCCCTCATTTTAGATATGAAATTGTACAATGTGGGACCCTGAGCAGTGGATTGAGAGAAGTCAGACAAAAGAGGAATCTCCCAAATATTATGTGATCATTGAGGACACATGTGATATCATCGAAAAAAGCATATATGGCTACTGGACACGGTGGCCATGACCATGTCACAAAACACTTGTGCTCTAAGTATGCAAACATCACCAGAGATGCTGTTGAGCATTTAAAACTTCTGTGTAGTGTCCCAAGAAAGAAGAAGGCACCAACTGAAACCAACTGAAACAGTTTCCTAGCTGGTCTGCTCTGAACAAGGAGTGCTTAGCACAGGGGCAAATTAACCTTATCAATATGCAGTACATATTGATGTTTTGGAGCCCCTGTTGTATTGCAGGGTCATGATGGAACAGAACTGATTGCCCAAGACATGCAAGAGCTAAAGTATTTGTGACCTCAGCTAAGCTTGGTGCATGGAAAACCAGGACACACTCAAAGGCAGGAACTAACAGAGCATCCTAACAGCAATATTAAGGAGATGCTCATGGAGTAAATGGCAGACTATAAGTTGTGGGACTGGTCTATGGGAATATGCTTTGTGTGCTTTGCTGAGAATTCAGCTCACCACTTACTGCGCATCGTACTTAGATCTGCTTGGAACAAATCCCACTTGTGGGCTTAGCTCAATCTCTCTTCCATTGACCATAGTGAAGGAATTAGAAACCAATACACTTAGGTTTCGCATTGGTTTTATTGTAAATGTCTTTTACTGCGTGAATTTAATTTCATTAGGGAGCAGAGTTAATTAGCTGTTTCTAATTACTAATATAACTCGTATATATGCACGGCCTCATTAGCTCTGCTGTTATCTCCTCTGTACGCAATCTTGTAATAAATAAAGAGGCAATTTACCGCAGTGCTGCTCTGATATTCAAGAATATGCTCCTTTCAGGGCTGCAGAGTGGATATTGCCAAACTCCAGGCATTTTGCTTTGTGTCAAGGGTAATCTACCTGGAAACTCAGTCAAAAATAGGATAATAAACAATAACCACACGTGCAAGTGGAGCTCTCATCCCATCCTCCACTGACAGCAGACTGCAAAAGCTGATACCTCTTTCACTGAGCAGTGTTAATGTCCAGTCCATTAAGCAATTTGAAAGGCTGAGCCTTCTCTGGTGCTGTAGGAGAGATGCAGCTCTTTGTAATGCAGCAGTGGGGTGTGGAGGGCGCACAAGGCAGTCAAAGACCAGCAGCAAACTTGTCACCCCAATGAATATGAGGTCCAGGAAGCAGCAGAATTACAAGAACAGATGAAAACCATGACAAGTGGAATTAGCCAGCAAGCAGTGAGTTCACAGGTAGATCAGTAAAGACAAGCTGGGAGGCAAAAGTGGACCAGCAAGAAACAACTTTGGCTGCTCCTTGGTTAAATGTCCCAAAGTGGTCACTTGTGGGCATGTTTAACACTACAAGGGACACCAGAAAAAGGGGTAACAGAGACATATGGAAAAGTACAGCATGTGAAATACATCACCATAACAACACCTTTTACAAAAGCGTGTAGGAGTGTGAAACCACTGCAGCTCCTGGTGAAGTGAAAATGAAAAAAGACAGTAATTATGTTAGACCCCAGTGGTTTTATGTGTTTTAATGTCAAGGGGTATTTTTACTCTAACAGAAAACCCCCAAGCTATTAATATAATAGCAAGGACAAAATCCTGTGCTGGAGGTCAGAACATGTGTAGGAGCAAATAGTAATGTAGATGTGTGTTACTAGATGTTCCACATTAATAATTGCTGCAAGTTAGTTACTATATTTAGTTACCACATTTAGCAACTTGCACCTTCACAAAGATGTGAACAAGAAGTAAAGATGTGGAAGGGGGGTTCGCCTCTGTGGTTTCAAGATGAGTTAACATCACAGAATCATAGGAACAAGTAGATCCCAAGAGATGCCTTCAGGTCATCCTGTTGTATGCCCTGCTCAAAGCATGCTAAACTCAAAGTGAAATGGGTCTGCCCAGGACTGTGTCTAGTTGTGTTTTGGAAACAGAGATGGAGAATCCAAACACCTCTGGCCTCCTGGCCCACAGCTGCACTCCTCTTATTATTAATACCCTCATAAGATTCCTGCTGGCCCATTCCTCTCTTCTGAGATCCCTCTGAATGATAGCCCTGACCTCCAGCCCTGCTCCCTCGCATCTGGTGTTAGCCACAAAACTCCATCCGGTATGGCAGCTTGTGGTAAGGATGTTGAAAGGTACCAGATCCAGCACTGAAGAGCTTTGCTAGTAAGTGACTGCTACTTGCTCCTGCCACCTCTCCGTCAGTGCTCTCTCAATGCCATGTTTGACCCTCACCCCAGAAGTCTCACTGACCTGATACGCTCAGCGACTGAAGCCTTTATAACTCCCCTCGCTCTGCTCCTGCCTTCCTCTACAAACAAGAAGAGTGATTTTTGCTACTAGAGGCAGATGCTTTTGGGGAACTATTCTGTCTGGCGCTTATTACTTCAGGAAGCATTGGTCCATTGGTTCAGGTGCAAACTGCACCCTAGAAAGTTTGGGTTTTTTATAGATAAATCTACATTGCAGAAAAACTGTGTGAACAGCCCTGGTTTAGGATGGGATAAAGTTAATTCCCTTCCCAGCAGCTGGTGCAGGGCTGTGTTTTGGCTTTAGCCTGAGAACAACGCTGATAACACACTGATGGCTCAGTTGTTGCTCTGTAGCACTTATCCTGATCAAGGACTGTTCAGTGTCTCAGGCTCCTCCAGTGGGGAGGGACACAAGAAGCCAGGAAGAAGCCGAGACAGGACACCTAACTCGAAGTAGCCAAAGGGCTATTCCATCCCATACAGCATCATGCTCAGTATAGAAACTGAGGGGGGCTGTTGGTTGAAAGAACCTGATAGCTGCTTGGGGACAAGCTGGGCATCAGTCAGTGTGTGGTGGGCAATCGTACTGTGCATCACTTGGTGGCTTTGGGGTGGGTGGGGTTTATTCTTTCCTCTCTCCCTCACTTTATTTCCTGCTATTATTGTTATTATTATAATTTTACTGTTTTTATTTTGTTTCAATTATTAAACTGTTCTTGTCTCAGCCCATGGGTTTTTATCTTCCAGTTCTCCTCCTCATCTCAGTGGAGGCGGGGAGGTGAGTAAGTGGCTTTGTGGTGCTTAGCTGCAGCTGGGGTAAACCACAGCATGAACACACTTCACACACACACAGAACCCCCAGCAAAAGATTCGACTATTAAAACATTCTTATTTTGTTACATTTTCTGTTTGTTTCAAAACTGCATTTTTCCTTTCTGTGCTGGGTCTGGCTGGGATGGACTTCATCTCCTCCATTGCAGTCTGTACTGTGCTCTGGTTTAGATTAGTGGCCAAATCAGCGTGGATAAGACACCAATGTTTCAGCCATGCTTGCATAGCACAAAGGCCTCTGTTTTTCCAGTTGGCCCCTCTAGGAAGCAACCAAAAGGATATTCCATACCATATATCATCATGCTCGGCAGTAAAACTGTGGGGGGAGTTTTTCCAGCTCCTTGGAGACTG
This sequence comes from Micropsitta finschii, assembly GCA_034783455.1. Lineage (NCBI taxonomy): Eukaryota > Metazoa > Chordata > Aves > Psittaciformes > Psittacidae > Micropsitta > Micropsitta finschii. The sequence continues at coordinate 19,159 of JAVHNF010019880.1, read as the reverse complement.
ATTTGGCATCATCAATGAGTGACGGTTACTTTTGCATCACTTTATCCATTTTTCCTTTCCTTTTACCCCCCTTCACTTACTGAGCTGTCTTTATGACCCATGAGTTTTCCTCTCTCTTTTGCCCTTCTGATTCTCTCCTCCACCCCTCTGAGGGAGCTGAGCAAGTGATTGGGTGCAGACCTAGCCTCTAACCAGGGTCAGCCCATTACACTGCAGAACTAAAGCCACATTTTTAAAGAAGGAGTTGAAAAGCTGAAAAAATCCTTAACTTGGTGGTTTGGAGCTCACCAAAGAGCTTTAGTGGGGAAAATGAAACTGATTTTTGGTACAAATGTGTTTTCATTCCCATCGATAAAATGGAACGTGCAAAGAGAAAAGAAACCCAAGGCTCAAGCACGAAAATGCTATCCTATGTATTCAGATTTAATCAGGAGGGTTT
>JAVHNF010019874.1:0-11112 GCA_034783455.1 Micropsitta finschii | reverse complement strand
TGCAAGTTGGTGAGATAAAGCCTGGATGTGTAGCCTTGTAAGTGTATTAGGAACTAATAAATCCCCTATCCCCTTCATCACCTTCAGTTTACTGGGCTACACTCAAGGTTGAACTATATGAAGGTAGTTTTATAGCTAGAGGGGCTGGAACTCCACAGCTGAGTAAGATGCATTTGGAACTCAGATAGTCATTAGAAAATATGTGTTTGTGTAGGCATTTGCCATGTGTCTACCTTGGGATTCGTATTTGAATTTTCTAAAATGCTGTCTCCTACTAATTCTTTGCATTATAGTAGAGCTTAAAGGCCAAACCCAAGACTAGATTCTTGAAAGAGTGTGCTTTCCAGTTGATGTGAGTGACTTACAGGGTGGACACAGGGGAACAGATATGCAGAGATAAAAAGAACCTTTCCCAAAGTAACATAATAAGCAAGAGAAGAACAAAAGGGGTTTGACCCCAAGCTCTGTGCTATAATAAGAACTTGTGGTCTTCCATCAGAAGAATTTGAAGCCTTGTACAATAAGTAAGCAGTTTCACTGAGTGTGGGAATACAGTCAGAATGCCCTGTTGTAACCTGAGGCCATTGGAGCTACCCTGATGTCCAGATCTGCATATGTACAGGAGTGATTTTCAGAAGTGATTTTTTGTTTATATCAGAAAATGGCAAGATTTCTGTCTACCGTCTTAGCACCAACAGAATGATTCGAGATGCAGGATGTGACATGACTGTCTTCACAGTTCAAAACCCTGCACCTGTAGTTTAAGAACACTTTTTCTGAACACTGCTGTGCACACTGCTTACTCCATGTACTCTTGAACAAAGCCAGTCACCACACATGCGCACTTCTTAGCAGTGGCAGAACACGCAACAGCACCGTGACATTATGCTGTGACAAATGAGGAGTTGCATATGTTGTTAGTGCTGTCTAAGAACAGACTTGCCAGACTTTGATGAAAGTAGGATTGGGTTTTCAAGGCTAAAAAGTAGTTCTGATTTATTGAGATTAATTTTTCAGCTGAGCAGTTTCAACCACTGATGGAGATGGCCGTGAACATTAAGTGGAAAGAAAGAGCAATCACATGATGGAGCATCCAGAATTAAAGGAATACCTCTGATTCAGTGAAGGGCTTGGTATTAAAATACTACACGTATGCCTAGGAAAGAGTTGAAGTTTACGGGCTCCGTCACTGAATTGAGTAATTAAGAAAGCATTTTAAATTAACGGGTAAGAATTTCATGTTTCTCTGTTTCTGTTCCTGCAGTCTAATGAATCCAACCATCTTACGGGCTGGGGATCTAAAGATGCTAGGAAAGCTTTAGTTTTTAAAAAAGTTAACCTGTTTTCCTCAAGTTTTGTATCTGCCTATTGGGTTGTCTCTTCTCCTGACCTTAAAGAAACATGGCTTAGATCTGTGACTCTCTGTCAAGGGGTATCTCAAGCTCCTCTGTCATTGTCCCCGGTAGCATCTGCACACTCTTACAGAAAGTCAAACAGGTTTCAGCGGATGACCTAGTTGGTTGCAGGGCCCTAAATCTTGAAGTCTCTACTAGCCTGTGTTTCCCTTGTGATATGGCCTCCAAAATCCTGGAGAAGATGGAAGACCTTGTTTCAGTAAAATAATACTTTTTGAGGAAACTTCTTTTGGAGCTAGGCAGCATTGTGTCACTGAAAAGAATCTTTATTTGTGTATATAGCTAATTGTAGGTCAGTTTGTCACTGGTAGTCGTTCATATAGCATTTAACTTGTAAAGTTCCATTAGGTTTAACATGTTTGCTTATTTAAAAAAAATACCTGATTTTGTATGTGTAAATATATCCTAGGAACCATAATTCTCCCTGTCATACCTGTAGGGTTTCTGGACATTTTTAACAAAGTCATAATAAGCAATTAATTTGGTGTGAAGTAAAAAAACCCAAGCCAACAAAACAACAACAACAACAAAATTAAGCTGATTTAACAGCTTATTTTATGTAATTTTATTCCTTATCTTGTCTCATTGCCCCTTGCTCCTTTTTGCTTGCTGTTCTTTATGGCAGAAGCCCTAATATTACATGAACTGCTTCTTTGTTGTTGCTGTTGTGTTTTGTTTCTTTGTTTGGGATTACTCTGAGAATTTTGTTTGCCTGTTTCCAACTATGTTTTAATGTAGTACAAACCTGTTCCAGTTACCAGATAGGTTTTCCATATTTCTGACTATTCACACACCAATATATTTCAGTTACGTGTGCTTTCAAAAGTGTACCCTTCTAGGTAATTTTATCAAATTAATGAAGCATTATACAGTGAGTCCTAGGTTTTGTTATAAAAATATCAAGCATCATTTGCAGTTTTTACGTTAACGTGTTACTTGTTAGGCAATCATTTCATGCATTCCCTCTTTACATTCAGCTGAGATGATATGAAAAGATACATAAGCAATGTGAGTATTAAGTGGAGCATTTCACATATTTTAGTTGAACTGCATTTAGCATATTATAGCTACTAGTATGATGGAAATAATAAGCAACATACAGCAGTATTTGTATGCAATTAGTTAAGTAGCTTGTGCTAATACCAAATTCCCTTCCTGTTAATGACTCAGTTGTTACTGTGATTAAGCTACTATTTCTTTCATTAAAAAATTATGTTCATGTACTTACTTGAGAGCTAATGCTGTATGACAAACATAAACTACAGTAGAAGGATAGTTAAAGTGTAAGGATTTGCCTACAATATACATTTGTGAAAAATAATTTTTAAAAAATACAAAATTTGTACATATATGTACATATTAATCAGTGTGTAACAGCTAAATAGGATAAAATATATTGCTTTGGAGAATATAGGTGCAATGAATACTTAATAAATCGTCCTCTTACCTGTTTTAGAAATGGTGTAATTATCTGTTGTACAGAAGTCCAGATTCATGTCGGTGCTTTTTCTCGCCATTAATCTGGACCTTCTAAAATCACAACTCTATTTTGCAAGTACTGTTTTTAATCCATGTGTTGGTAATATTCCATATGCAGTGGCAGCTCTTCAGAGAGCAGGTATCAAACTGCAAGGGAGATACCTTTTATCATTAAGCTCCTCCTCTCAGTAAGTCAGGATAAATTGCTATTGCCATAGTAGCCACTGCTGGCTTTTTAGGGAAGGACAGACTTACTGCCTGTCCTCAGTCTAGCTAGGCCTGGGGCTGCCATTGTTTCCAGCGGTGAAAGAGAAGAAAAGTACAGAGGCTTGGGGCATGTGTGTGTGTGTTTGCACTTTCCTTTTCTTTCCCCTTCTCCACTGCCAGAATTCTTTTTGTTGATGCCCTACTATTAGACTGGTTCATGGAACCTATGTTCCTCTTGCCCCATTGCAGAGCTTGGTTCACTCCACCTACCTGTCACGTATCCTGCATCATGGTTCCCATCTCATTCCAAAATCTCAGCCCTGTCAGCAATTGCCCATCCTCTAGCTGTGCTTACTCCAGAGCTCAAATCCTACCTACCACTTCAGTCCATGCCTGCCCCAGGTCCTCCTGCCTCTCCAGTCTTTCATCAGCACACGCCAGTCCTGGGATCTTCCTGTTTCATTCCCTGAATGAACCCCTCACATGTTTATAATTTCCCTCACAGCTTTCCCACATGTCCAGCCTTAACTCAAGCTTAAACTGGACTTTGCAGTTAAACTACAGTTCCTAGAGATTGCTTCTCTTGATCTCACACCATTCCACCTCAGTCTGCTGTATCACCTCTCTTGATACTTCCTGTCCAGCTCATCATCTTCTTTTTTTTTTTCCCTCTTTTGACATCTTCTAGCCCCTGACTACACTATCTCATCATTAGATGCTGTCCTTTACCTTACTGCTTGAATTATTGGTTGTCTTCCTTTCCAGTCTTGGCTTCTGCTGTGGCAGAAGAGTATGAACAACTGGATTGATATGCATGATACTCATCTAGATGAGCAGGAGCTACTATGGCTGAGCTTTAAGAAAGTGGTCACTAGAAATTCTGATAAGAACAGCTCAAGGAGCTGTACAGAATTGTAGCGGTCCAGGAGAAACAAAACTTCCAGACAGTGAATAAACAGTGTTCCTAAAATGTTTGGAGATAGAAGACAAAAGGTGATAGGGTATTCATGTAGAAGCAAGTATGGAGTCTATAGTGGTGCTAAAAGCCAGTAGATATGTTTGGTTTAGGAAAGGAGAGGGCTGAACAAAATGTAGGGATTCAGAAGAGGAAAAGTAGGATGAGAGTAGACATAAAGATCTGGAAATTGAATAGAATGTAATTGAGCATCTGAAAAGGGTAAAGGGCTACAGGAAACAGAGGTGAGAAATGCCTGTGTTTATGTTAATGCAGGAGGACAAAGCGAAAAAGGCAAGATGAGAAGGCAGAGAAGGAAAGCCTGTTCAGGAAAAATGTATTCCTGAAGAAAACATGACAAAAGTTTCACCTGTCACCAATGGTGAGGCTCAGCAGAGCTTCTTTCTTAGCGACAGGGTATACCACTATGATTTGAAAAAGGCATTCTCTGCAGAATGAAGTGTAACACATCGCATGATTAAAGTGCTTAGGTCCAAGAAAAACACACAGTATACGATTCGACATGGGCTCATTTGATTTCCTGATGAAATTAGGGAAGCAAGTAATGTATGTCAGGGGATAAACTTCTGCTTCAAATACTTCACATGAGAAAAGCTTTCTTAGACATGAAAAGGAAAATTGTTTATGAATCAGTCACCTGTTTTAGCATTTGAAATGAATTCTAATGGTCTGTAATCTTTCTTAGCATCTCTTAAATATACCATTATTAATAATTGTTGTTGCTTTGCTTGCTTTTTTTCTTTTTTGACTTCTTATTCAGAATGTAACATTTGAAAATAGGTTACAGAAAAAATGTGCATAAGGGACTAAGATTTTCTTTGCATTGTAATGGTGAAAAAATATTAAGATTGTAGAAGCTTATTTTGTAATATTGTGGCGAGGCATTATAACTCAGCATTGGACAAATTTTAGTTTAATAAACTGCATGGAAGTTGATCAGTCTTTCTGAAGTTACTTCAATAGTAAAAATGACCACTGTAGCAACTATATTGGTCTTAAGCATGTTAAATGTTATCTGTTGGTACAAAGCTCTTTTGAAATCCCATCTGGAATGTTATGTGTTGTTCTTGATGGAAGTCAAGCACTGAAAAAAATATTTCTACACCTTTCCACCATCATTCACCCGCTCCTATTTAGATCATTGAAAAGCAGGAAGCATTAAAGCCAAGCATAAATTACAAAAGGCAGGGTGGGAAAGATTGCTGTATTGCAGTAAGGTTTTGGAGTATAGGACAATAAAATCATTCATGCTCTGACAAACTTGCAGTATTACATTTGTGAAATGGCAAGACATTACCATGAGAAACAATCATAGCTCAAATACTCTAGGGAATGTTTAGTTCTGTGTGATGCAGTGACAACATTTGGTCTATATATATGACCAGGAAATTAATAGTAATTACATCATAAGTATGGCTGTAAGCTCTGTTCTCTTGTGATATGATTTTTTTAATGTTGTTACTTACGGGCTTAATCAAGTTTTTAGTCCTGTTATGGTAACGTAGCAAATGCCTACACTGTAAGAAAGATAATAATAGTACTTTTCACCTTTGTGGATCAAGGACTTGAGCGTAGAGTGTAAATGATTTGTCCATAATGTCATTTGAAGTCTCTCTGGTAGAATTTGAAACTGATTCTAAGGTTCCTGGGACTTGCCCAGTGTATATAACACTCTTGGGTGAGGTCATCCCAGCAATTCAGTGCTATTGGAGTCTTAAGACTATTTAAGACTTTCCTATGTTGACATTAAATGACGAGCAGACAAGAAAGCATGGCAGCCTTGTACTACCTCACAAAACAGAAGAGCAATGAGAATGCACAATATTGTTATCTGTTTTACTGAGAGATGATTATTTACTTATTACTAACAGTGTGTTTTTGTGTATTTTTGGGCTTAAGCAAGAGTTGTCTTTGACTCAAGGGATGGCTTTTCCTCTGATATATGGATTTTCTCTCTAGTCCAAGCAATTTCTTACATCCTCAACTAGTTCTGCAACCGCATTCTCAGAAAAGCAAATAATCTCTTTTTCCTATGAGCCCAAATGTCCTGAATCCCCAATTCCATTCCATATTTGTGTTTGTTTTGCACAAGCTAGACAAACACATATGATAAATCACTAATATCATGTCATATGATACTTAGCCTGATGCTGTCAATAGTCAGTGGAAAGAGACAGGAAACCATCAAGATTTAATGACTTGTTACTGATCAAGAACTAAATGGTAGTAAATACTGGGGTACTTTTGGCACTTCGAAATTTATAAATAGATTTTTTTTTTCAAAACATTGCTCAAATGCCACTAAAAAGTGGCTCTTGCCTTGAGGTCTAGACTAATTCCATGCAATCTTCCCTGCTGTGGCATTTGTTTTGGAGTGTTAGGATGTAATGATTTCTAGAAAGTGTGATGGTTTAGGCAGTTGTCCTTCCAATGCATCACTCCTTCCCGTTTTTGCACTGATGTGCAATACAAGTGTTCATTGAGCTTTGGGGTCAGCAGGTTGATGTTGCTAATTCAAAGGAAAGAAAAAAGATGGTAAATATTCTTTTCTCTACATGGGTCAGTTCTCCACTCCTGTTCACTTGTGCGTGGCTGCTCAGCTTGCTGTACCAGCTTGAGAGCACAGTGAGTAGAGATATTAATGACTGAAATGGCGACATTGAAAGTTCCTTAACCAGCATGTAGAATCACATGTAGTGCATGTAAAACCACAGCCACAGTTTGATCAGGTACCACAGACACAATGTGAACTTCAGACTTCCACTTCAGCAAGGCGGATTGATTGTAAAATGCCAAACAAGTTTTTCATCAGTTTGTGCAATCAACCTTGTGATTTTGTAGGAATAATATCTGTTGATGCTGAACTACAGAAGAGTATTTTGGCTGCATGATACTAAATCTGTCCTCTGCACACACAGCAGACCAGTTGGATTTAAGAAGAAGTAGCTTAGCACTCTATTTTGGTGTTCTTATCGTGTAAACATTTACTGTCTGACTAAAATATTCTTTCCCGTAATACACTGCAGGTCAGTTGCTCCGTCTGAAAATGTTTCGAGAGGACCATGGGTCTTGGATGACGATGTTCTTCAGTACCATCCTCTTCCTCTTCATCTTTTCTCACATTTATAATCTGTTCCTCATTATGGCGGGGAATATGAGGTAGGTCGCAGAGTTGCTTTTTGTCTCTTTTGGTGTAGGATATATTCTACTGGAAACTTTTCATATTACGCTGCTTTACTCAGAACAAGAGTTTACCAACATGTAAAAACACTAGCATTTGCTATCTTTTTTTATTCTTCTGTTTTCTGACTTTGGGTAGAATAGTAATTCACTTGGCTAATTAGCCAAGAGGATTAAAGTACCAGTTCTAAAAAGTGGGGTCCTAGTCAACGTGGTAGCAACAATTACATCAGGGTACTGAGGAACATTGCATCCTTTTTTTATTATTATTTAAAATTATTGCTCAACAAATTTGATTTGAAGTCAGGGCTAAGTAGTTTAAAAGTATAATTATTACTATTGTGCGCACACAGGAAATTCATTATCAAAGTTAAAAGAAATGGAAACATCCAAGCCTGAGGAAGCTCACACTCAAAACACAAATGTATAGTATAGCACTATTTTGGTTATGTGTAAAAATATTTGCTGACCCAGTTTGTTAAAAATATTCTTTAAAATCTATTTTTTTCCCTCTACGGTGCTCTAACAGGGCAAAGCTATGGTTGGCTGAGGGATGAGCAGCTATCTTTTGATTATGTTTGAGTTTCTTTTTTTAATGGAGCTTTTTATATTAATTTTCTGGCATAATAATACTTAATTCCTTTTATTATCTCAAAATTAACACCACTTTCAAGTGTTGATTTTCCTGAGGAAACCTACATTATTAGTCATACAATGCATACAAAATGGACAAAAATACACAGTCATGTTGTTTATGAAAGGCAGGATAGCATCCGAATAGTTTCTAGCAAGGAATAAGAAACACAATGTATATATGAGTTGACGAACAGTGCACATAGTTAAATGAGTTGTCTTAGCAGAATCATACCAACAGTCTGGGGGAGAGTTATTTAATGGGCCCTAATGTGGTGTGTTACCACATTAAGATCTGTTACCAGATCTTAAGTGTGCCATCAAAAATATTCAGTGTATAAAGTCTTGTTAACAATGTGACAAAGACCAAAAGATGAGTAGGAAGCAGACTGGGTGTCACTGGATGAACATAAACGCAGAGCAGTTGGGCTAATCATGAGATTGTGACATGAAGACTACATGTATTGATTCAAGCAAGGCAGATAAAGCAGCAGAATAACTGAGTGGTTTAGGAAATGATCACAGTAATGATGTGGTAAATATGAATACGAGCCCAATAACAGGCAAAATAATCATCCCTGAAATGAAAAGGGTAGGAGCATTGCAGGTTTCTGGCTTCCCTGTTTACACAGTTATACTATTATTGGTATTATGTTAAGATTTATATTTGGTATTTCTAATGCTCTATAAACTATAAGTAGCTCTTAAACAAAGCATTAATGATTTTGAAAGCTTAAATCATGTGTAGAAATCAGAGTTCATTTGCTTTTATCAACATTCCTGGTTCCCATATCTGTTACAAGCTTCCATTAGCTGCACTGAAGAGATCGCGTGGCAATCAGTGTCATGTTCTTGGAAATATGTGCAGCCTAGTACTGAAATAGCTGATGTCAGTCAGTCTGCCCTCTTGCTTTCTGCAGACTGAAGCCTCTCCTTTCCTGGAGCTTATGCCCTAGCCCTAGATTTGTTGTGATTGTTTTGGGAAGCTGACTGTGCTTTGCTCAAGCAATCACAGTGCCTTTTTCAAAGTGGACTGAAGGCTTCTTACAGTCATTTTGGGTGTCCATTCCAGCAAAAAGACAGTAAGCAGATACAAACCAAACAGTTTCTGTCTCAAACTTCACAGTGTAAACCATCAGTCAATCAGATCCCTTGGATCAGTTCTTTGAGTTGAGGTAGAACAATGTGTAGTACTTTTGAAAAGGGAGTTTCTACAACAAACATAATCAAAGCCAACTACCTTGTGTTGCCATAATAAAGTGTTTCAGGGACTGGAATATTTTTTCCTGAGTAAATGTAATCCTTATGAAAGCTGTTTGCTTCATGGTTTGTGCTTGGGTGCAGAAGAACACCTCTGACTATGCCTTTTGCCACAGTGCCTTACTGAAATGACTGACACCAGAGAGACTGGCTTCCAGGATAAAGGTCAGAGTCTGCCTCTATGGAGGTTACAGTCTTTGTAGAGACAAGCTGACATTTGTGCCTATGAAACACAAGCATCTAGAATACACATCTTTGCAATAGAAGGGCTATGAAAGCCTTATAGTTACTCTCTACAAGACTGAGAGAAGAATGTTTGCATGTGCTTGCTCCTTGCCCCATCTGTATTTCCGCTTGCCCTGTGTGCTGGCAGGAAAGTGATTTTGACAATTTTCTTTATGTCAGATATTTGGCCTCATCAATAAAGATCCCTCTGTGGCTCACAAGTAGGAGAATCACACGTTTTGCATGTGCATGCCAGCATGGATGATGACAGCAGAAGCAGTATCTTGTTTAGGGCTTGAGAAACCTGTGCCAGGAGAGTTTTAAAGCTCTGCCATGTTGCCATCTCTAAAAAGATATATTTTATGGTAGCCAAGATTGCTTTGCTGGGTTTTTTTAAAGCATTTTTAAAGACACTTGACATGTGTCTTAGTGTGGCAAACCTAAAAAACGTGATTGTGTTCCCTGCTGGGAAGAGCAAAAGCTGAATAAGTTGTAGTATTTGCAGACATGTTATACAGCTCTTTGCTGAGCAAAAGCGTGACTGTCTGAACTGAAAATAGTGCGACAGATTGGAATGTATATTTTTAAATTTCAAGTCCCTCTTCTCTTTTCGGTGACATTTCTTTTCAGGGACTTCATGGTTTATGGCACTGACCCCACTGTACATTAGGTTATTGCTCCTGTAGTTAGAGCTGAACATCTGGTGAGGAAACATGTATGAAAAGCTGTCGGAGAATGATCTGCAGCTATTCTTTCTTACTGCTTCTCATTCCTGGAAACAATAAGCAGAAGTTGAGCTGAGCACAGGATGAGTTTGTGTAACTGTCTGAAGGCCTGCTGGGGTTGAGGCACAAGCTTCAGGAGTGAGATGTTTGATCTGTTTTGTCTTTCTCCACAGAAAAGATGTAGAGAGGCTAAATGTGAATAGAACAGTTTCAGTCATTATTCAGGCTTAGGTTCAGAGGATACTGGGGAGCATAGCAAGACAGGTCAGTCAGAACAGAGCAGAGGCTGTTAGAAAGCAAGCCTGGTCAAGGTGGCTGTGCGAATAATGCAGAAAAAGTTGTTCCTGCAAGAGTCAGAGTAAACTTAAGTAGCATTTTATGCTGAAATAAGTGGAGGAGATTGATTTTGGAATAGTTTTAATACTTGGGGAGCAGTAAAACCAATTGTAGGGGATCAGAAAACGTATTATCTGTGTGGTGCCAGAGGCTGAACTGTGCAGTGGGAATGTAGCTGTTAAATTTGCTCTGTAATTCAGATTTTAAGTTTTTGAAGTAGCAGAAGGGCACTGCCGATTACATCTGCTGAGTGGGTACGTGTCTGTTAGACAGTGATACCATATACTGAAAGGGACTGTTAACGACATGGTGTGAAGTACGTCGGCCTGGGGATCTCCTGTTCATGCTGAGTCTTGTGGTGGGTTTGAGCATACAAGCAGAAGTACAATGTCTATCATGTGGTCCATCACACTTGTGCACAGTGGTCCATCATGCTTATGTGCAGGCAGCCTTGCGAAGCGGCTGGCTGCCATCTAAAGTAGTCCTTTGTGTCAAATCTGTCCCTGTCACTTTGCCTGCTCCAACTATTCTTCGATCTCATGTGACTAAAAAAAAACCTCTCTCCATTCTTTATTCCACAACAACTGTGGGTTCTTGTTTGGAGGTCTGTGACTAGTGGAGTCCCTCAGGGGTCAGTGCTGGGACCGGTGCTGTTTAATATTTTCATCAATGACCT
>JAVHNF010019871.1:0-11170 GCA_034783455.1 Micropsitta finschii | reverse complement strand
TTTGGCTAGTTTGGGTCAGGTGTCCTGTCTCTGCTTCCTCCCAGCTTCCCCTCCTCCCCGGCAGAGCATGAGGCTCAGAAAGTCCTTGGTCAGCCTAAACATTGTGAGCAGTAACTATAAACATCGGTGTTATAAGCACCATCCCCAGGCCGAAAGTCAAAAACACATCACTGCACCAGCTACTAAGAAGAAAAAATGACTGCTACTGCTGAACCCAGGACACCTTCTCATAGCGTACTTGTGGCCCAGCCTTACATTCCTCATACTGCAAAAATTCCAAAAGGTAACTGGAGTGTACAAAGCAATTTCATGCCCACCTTTGGGTTCGTCCAGCTTCATAAATTCTAATGACCAAAAAATACACACAGCTAATCACCTAGGGTTTAGCCACATTCAAAAAGGCAAAAATTTTAAGACATTTGGTCTGTCAACACAAGGAACAAAAATTTACAGGTTACTTTATCGTTATCTCCTTTTCTACCCTAAATTTGGGCAGACCAAAGTTCTTGCACAACTCCTTGAGCAAGCACAACATGTGACATTATATTCCATTGCTACCACTGGGACAAGCATAAATGCACATGCATCTAGAAATCATATATGGGCACCTTGTCAGATTCTCTTGCTTTGCCCTTTCCATGAAGCAGTAGTAAAACAGACTGTTACCCAAATGCACCAGCCAATACTCAAAAAGAGTTTTAACTCTCAAGATAGCACCTGCAGTGTAGTTACCATTTACTGGAAGTCTGGTTATACCACCTTTTCAGGGAAGAAATTCTTGCATAGCAGTAACTAAGCAGTATCTATGACATTTATAACAAAACACATCAAAATAACAGACTGCAGAGGCTCCAAAACCAACTCAAGGTAGGTCACAAGGCTTTTTGTCATAATTTTCTAAAGGCACTTCAGACTGCTGTAATGTAACTGCATTCAAGGTCTCCTTTCAACATGCACTGAACAATGTCCTCCCAGTTCTGCAAAGGTATTCACCAGTAACTTCTGTACAAGCTTTAACTGCATTTTGAATTACACTGTAAATCCAAAGGACAAGATCCATACCTACTTACACTTCCTATAGCATTAGGTGTGTCTACATCAAAAGGACAAAACATGACTTAGGTATTAAGGACTCCATTTTTGCTCTCAAAAAACCCTGCAAGTACAGTACACAGGCTGATCTAATGCTTGCTCCTGTCATGACAGCATATCTTATTTAGATTATCAGAATAAATCCTGAGTAACAATAGAGGACTGGTTTAATCATGCACATTTTTTAGATACAGATAAGATAAACCAGTATCATTCAAAATAACCTTAACTCTTCTTCCTGTGTCTGACTGCTTGGACCATAAACAATAATTTAGGCCAACTTGATCTGTTCTCTCTTTGACCTTCCCAAACAGACAGCTGGACCAGGGAACCACAAAGTTAAATTACTTTCCTTTTGCAGTCACTCAATCTGATGCCTTTAATGAGCACACACATTTCAGGGTAAGCACAAATTTGGGAGGAAAATTTAAGAGAGAACCCAAAACTTTCCAATCAAAGTTCTCATTGCAACAACCACCAAAAAACCCCAAAACATCAGCCACAGCTCCTCAGGGGCAAGCTGACTAGAAGCATCAAATCAGGTATCTCTGTTGAAACCCAGGTGCTGGGGAGCCAAACCAAAACTCTTTGCCCTGGAAAGTTTTCCTTCCATCACCCTGTCACGCTGGTTCACTGAAATGTCTGTTCTCAAGCCTCTTTGCACTTTCTCTACCCAGGGCTGGGAAAGAACTATGCTGATCTGGAGACAGAGCACCTGCAGGAATATGTGTGTGTACATATAGGTGTATTACCTTACAAGGGTGTGTGAGAGTTTGGGTATGTATACACACATTCAAGTCTGGAGCCAGACCTCTCCCTCACAAACTTCTGCTACACAGTTGGGCCAAATCTCCCTCTTTTCTTTCTTCCCCACACAGAGGTGTGTTATTAGATCTGTGGGGATCAGGTTGTCTACAGTCATTTCAAGCTGTAAACTCAGCATCAGGGTTTCTTTTAATCCCAAACATCTTGATATCATCTGGAAATGCCAAGAGCAGTTTATAATTAGAGTTTAGCATGCAGATTAATACCAGCAGCTCCAGGGTGAACAGACCATCAGAGTCTAATCAAAGCTTAAATGGGGCAGCAATTTAAACCTGAGATTTATTATTCCTCTGCATAATATTTTGAACCAGGGACTGAGTTTACATCGCACACAATCATTCCTGGAAGTGCTATCACATCTCCAGTCAGAGCAAGGTGGCTTGTTACTGGTACATGGGGGTGATAAATAAGCCTCAAGAGCTTATTTAGGAATATCACAGCATTGACACAGTATGAGATTTAGAACCTGAGGCAGGAAAGCACTGTCACACATGTACAATACATGGGGCTTCAGGCCCACATGGATGGCGGGGCAAGGCCACACACTTTTTTTTACTGGGTACCAGTTGTTACAAGGGAGGTGGCCCCAGGATACCAGCTAGGGGGTTCTCTGGCATCTCCTCTGGCCAAGGAGTAAGGAAAGATGTGTGGGTAAGAAAGGATGGAAAAGTGTGCATTATTCAGGGTGGGGGAAAAGCCAGCTCACAACAACAGAACCATCACAGGAACTGGCACCATGTAAGCAGGCTTGGTGGCGTGCTCAGCTAAAGGTTGGGGTGGGAGCTCTGGGTCAAATGCAGCCAGGGGAATCTCCTCCTGAGAGGTATTTCTGCAAAGTCACGTTTGGATGGCCCCTGAGTGTACCCCCAAGTCTCAGAGGTTTGGATTTCAGGGTGGGGGCAGCTGGGCTGTCTGTACAGCACCTGGGTTGGGGTTTCCAATAGCAGGGTTCCTACCTTTACAAATCAGCTTTGCCCAGACCTCCCCCAACCCAGTCTGGGCTGGAGCCCTTCCTTCAACTTGTCATTTATAAAATACAAGTGGAGAAGGGGGCTGGGAGAGTGGAAATTTGCTCATCGGTTTGTCTGTACAAGTCCCAGTTTTCAGATTTCAAGACAGAGTTTCAACAGTTGCCACCTAGATTTCAACAGAGATGACAAGCACATTCTCTAGCTGGCAATGCCAGGAGCTAGTTTCCTATCTTTTTCTGTAAGTTTTGCTGCAAGTGGAAGAGGGGCTATGAGGACACGAATGTCCTCATCTCCAGCATGGACTCGAATCAGAGCTCAGCACTTCAGTTCCCTGGCTTTGCTTTTGCTAGGGATACCTGCATAGCTTGCAGGTCTGCTTCTGGCCCTGGAGGCTGCCTCTGTGGAGGTGTGTGTCAGCACTCTCCTGATCCCAAAGATAGGGGTTCATGGATTCCACCAGAAAACAGCAGCAGTATCAGCACAAACATCTCCCCACCATAGCTTTGCTCCAGCTTGCAGGGTGTCAGGGCTTAGTGCTGAAGGTGGGTGATGTTTGTCTTCATCACATTAAGCCTGCTCCATCCCAAATGAGGAGGGATTACCTGCCTCAGGAACCAGGACTCCTCCTAGCAAGAAACCAGGCTGTGGCCCTTTCAGATGCCTACTCACCTACCATGGCTACTTGGGGGCACCGAGATGGCCACCAGGAACCCTCATGGGCCAACTAAACAGAGCTAGCCAAGCTAAATTAGAGCTAAACTGCGTGTTCTCAAGGGCTCAGACTTGAGCTGGCTCCAGAGCTGGCTGCATAAGGAGCCGTGGGTTTGGATAAGCCAGCCATTTAACTGGGGTTTTATTACCAGGCAGGGTAACAAAAGCACTCAGAGGTCACCAGAGAACTTTAATCAGCACCGAGGGTCACTGGATAGCAGGCTAGGCAGGAGGAGGGCAGGGCCCAGGGCACACAAATAAATAAATAGATGTATTGAAACCACCTCTGTTCCTCCAAGGGATCTCCTCTCTTCTCCATGCTCTTTACAAGCAGACGTTCAAATGTTCCTAATTTCCCCAACTTCAAGATCTCCAAATTTAGCTGAGAAGTTTATCCACAAGGTTTGGTTGAGGGTTCTTTTTTTGTGTTCAAATCCGTCACTGCTGGAGATGAAAGTTCAGTCTGCTGGACTGCTCTTGGGCTGGATATCAGATATCCCTCACCCCAGAGAGAGACAGCGTCCCACCAGCTTCTCTCCCCTGCAGGAAAGAAAAAAAAACAACAACCCTCCCATAATCAGAGTCTGGGCAGACAAATTGGCACCACTGTTTTCGGCTTTTCTCCCTCCATCCCCCTTTCTGGAAGAGGACTAACCCTTCAGAGCACAGTCACAACTCACAAATATTTGTGGGTATTATATTGCAACAGGGAAAAAAATCCAAATGAAGGTAACTGCTAAAAGCTTAGTCCTTCTCCAATGGAAAGTAGCTTTATGCACATCCATAAATCTCCTTTGGAAGTGGCCATTAAAATTGCTTCTTGTTTAATTTATTTTTTTTTTAAGGTCATTTATACACTTTTTCTCATCTTGCAAACGAATGATGTCATTGGCAGGCCCAGTAATGAACTGAAAAAAAAAATCAACTTTGTCAAAAAAAGCAAACATTTCAATACCAGTCTGCTAATCCAGCCAAATACTTAAGCATGTGCTTAACAACCAACATGTATTTAAGTGCCTTGCTCCCACAGGGACATCTGTCCACACTCATCTTCATGCACAAACGATGTGCCTGAAGCAAGGAGGGTGTTTAAACTGTTGCAGGATGGGACTCCCTGGGCCTGGCTGTTGAACGAATCCTTGCACAGGCAGCACAACATGACAGAGACCCCTCAGCAGCTGCGCATGGGTGCCCTGACCCACTCGCTGATGGTCGCCCGTCCTCCTTCTCCTTCTACAATCTTGAGACTGATGTCCTCAGGGTTTCCTGCATTGCTGCTCTCTTTCTAACAGTCAAGCCCAGATCTTTTTGCCCACTGTTCAAAGGACAAATTGTTCTCCAGATGCCACAAAGCAAATTCTCTCTAACCTGCATGGCTCTTTGCTTTGCAGATAGCCCCTTGACACACAAAATGCTGTTTAGTTAAAAGCCTCCTTTGCGCGATACTTGTGTTCTTTGGTTTGGGTGTGTGGATGGGGATTTTTAGGTTTGTTTTTATTTTTTTGGAAGCTGTTTTAATGAAGTGGAAGCAAAAGCAAATAGAAGGCTGCGCAAGTGGGGAAAAATAAATGCAAAACTTGAAAATGAATTATTGGTGTGGTTTTAATTAAGAAGCGGTTAACTGTTTCGGGGTGAAGAGCATGGGCTTGGGTTGACACCATCTGAACCCTGGAAAGAGCACGTTAAGCTGTTCACCATGCTGCGGGTTAAGAAAATGGGAAATAAATACATCCCAGCCTCTTGGAAAACTAAACCATCTTTAGTGCTCAGCTGTAAACTTTCTTCAGCAATTTATTAGAATTCCAGAAAACACTTGTTGAGTAGCCTTGGCCTGTAATAAATATCAGTCCTTGTTTGTTTGTTTTTGTAATGGGAACAAAACCACATCTTTTTCTTTCTAAAGTGGATAATTCAATTACATGGTATGAAACACATTCATTGTCCAGAATACCCAGAGAAGATTGCCACGAGACTTGCAGTTCAGTGGAGAGAGGAGGGGAACAGAGCCAGCTGATACCCAGGACTGGTTTCAGGGAAGATTTCCTTGTTGGCATGTCCGCTTATGCAGCAGATGACAGAAGCACAGGATTGTCATTACAAACAGCAGGCAGAGATGGGCATCTCTGTCCATCCCAGGATGTGGAGCTTTGGGGTAGCAAGGCAGATATGAATGAAAGAGAATGAGTGATAGTGAAGGGAAGCGACTTTGTGACACACAGCAGCTCCAAGGTGGCAGGAGAGCTGAGCTCCAGCCCTCTGTTCTCAGCCTGCTCTGTGCACTCATGGATTTCTCATGATTTCCTCCAGAAAATGCAAACCCCAGGTTGCTGCCTGCAGTGCCAGCAAGGAGTCTGTCACATCCATGTGCCAGCACTGCTTTGGGAGCCCTGCTCAACTGCTTGCTGACATGTTCTGAGTGCCTGGTAGGCATTCAGATCCAGTAAAATGGGTGTTGTTTGAAGGCAGAGATCCACCTTTGTCCCTCATCTTATATTTGATCACGTGCTCTTTCTCAAACTTAGTTCCAGTCAAAAAAATATCAGTTTTTTCTTCTAGACGCTGAAATACTTCAACATTTCTTGCTCTGCAGGCTGTCATCGCTTCGGTAGGGACTGGTCCTGGCCTCCATGGTGGGAGGCAGATAGTGGCAATAATCACAAATATGTCTGGAGGCAATACCCTATAAGATCGGGGAGTGCTTGTGAGCATCCATTCCCTTCTATGCCTCCATTTCTGGGAGCCTGCCTTGCAAAAGGACAAACAGGAGTCAATGTTTTAAAATCAGTTCTTGGTGGGTTTGGTTTGTCCACCCTCTGCAGGCAGCCTGGCTCTGGGTTTAATGCTAGAAAAGTCTCTGAGCTGAAATAGCTGAAGGGAGGTACTATCCAGATAAGCAATTACCCAGTGTGCTTTCCCAGGGACAGCCCAGCAATTATGGTCAGCAATAAAGAAATCTGACAGTTGTCAAAACACAGACCCTCATTCCTCCAAGCTCTTCTTGAGGGGCACAATTAGCGTGCTGATGTGATTAAAGCCATGTTCAGCTCTGTGATAGGAGAGCCAGACGCACCCAGATAACTCCTCCAAAGCCAGTCGCTCAAAACTGAGGCGTTGGTTACCTGATTTGTAGCCAATCAAGTAGAAATCAACCACTCCTGTCCACATAGCTACATCATGCCGTTAAACAGCCAAAGCCTCTTCTCTTACATGTCGTTGAGGGAGATGAAATCCATATGGCCCAGAGAGTGAGCACAGGCTAGGGATGGAAGGAAGGACAGAAACAGCATTTCTTCAGGACAGAAGACAATGGAAACGTTTCCACTGATTCCAATAGGCTCTGGATCAGCGGCTGCAACCAATTTTCCTCCGAAATGGATTTCCATATGTCTAAAAAAGTCTTGCAAGTGCTGGAATTTGTTACAGAACAAACCTGTACTTTATTACTTTGCTCCCCAACTCTGAGTGTTTCTCCCTTTAAATTCCTTGCTCAGCCATTTCTGGGCTTCGGGGTTCACTTTCAAGGAATGCATCCGCTTCTAAAGCTAACATTTTTCCATGACACAAAGAAAAGTTTCCCCCCTCTGCTCCCAGACTTCACTTCACTTTGCTGGGGTCTTGCACCTTTGCTTCATCGGAAAAATAAGTGGCTCTATGTGCAGAGGAAAACATGGGGAGGAAATCAAGTTGACCAGACCTGAAACCTTCACTTTACAGATAGCCTCTGAAACAGATATTTGGGGAAAAGCCTAGCAAAACTTCTTTTTTTTTTTTTTTTTTTTACCAGAAATTTTCCCTTTTCCACTTCTCTTAATACAGAAGAGATTTTATTTTGCTCTCTTTTTGACAGGCATCCTTAAACTGAATATTTTTCCCTTTCCTTCTTTCATTAAATTGAAAAAAAAATTGGCAGAAGTGAAGTTTTCCATTTTTATCAAAAACTGGTTTGTAGGGAGAGTCACTTTCTTGCCCGTGATATCCTGTATGTGCTCTGTAATCCATTTAAAGGGGTTTAGGAACCTATGTACCATTTTCAGTAGTGGTTTAGGCACGACAAGGGACATTTTCACAACCAGCTTCATATCCATATTCCAGTATTATCAGTAAAGTTTAAGCATTTAAATACCTTTTATCTTGTCCTGAGGTGTCAACAAAAGAAAGGCTTCCTACAATGTCTTGAAAATACAACTTAAGTTTGATTAAGCTCTTAAAACCTAATAGAATATTTGTAACTTACTCCTAAAGCTATACCAAAATGGCCATAAACATTATAGTTTTCAAATTCATCTATCTGTACAAAAATATTTTCCATTTCCTTGGAAGAATGAAAACACAGGAAGAAAGTTTCAAAGCAACTCCCACAAGGAACATCCCTAAGGTCTCATTTAATTCACAATTTTAAGTTTCTAAGCTTCCAAAGTATTTTTTTAGTTGTTGTTAACTTTAGCTTCAGGGTGTTGTTTCAAAATGAAATCTCAAAACGTTTCATTAGAAAACAAAGCCAAAACACTTGGATTTATTTTTCTTCCTTTTCCAGAGCAGTTCGTTAAGCTGATGTGAATTCACAAACATTTTCAGCCAACCTAAAGCATAAATTTTTGGCAAATAAATAATTTGCCTAAAACAAAGGGAAGTAATTGTCCTCTTCTAAGGACAAGGATAAAACTCATCTGTGATTTTAAGTGTCCGGACTGAACGGTGATGGAGTATTTGCCCTGATGATAGAAAAAGAGAAATAAATTTTGCTTATTACTTTATACATATGTTGATACATATCTCAAATTTATATACACACACAGACACACACGTCCCTTTTTGTCCAACATGAATGTTTTCAGCACAGAAAAAGTAAAGAGAAGAGATTGAGTGCTGATTAGAACAAAAGTCGCACTGTACCTTACAGATTTCAGCATGTCTCATTAAAACCTGTCTTGAAATATACATATCCTTTAATAAATAAAGCTTAAGGTACATAAACACTGCAGCGGATATAAATTATTTTAACCAAAGTATGTAGGGAAAAAAAATTACTGGAACACCATGATCCAGGGCATTTTACAGTAAATTGGACTTCATCAGTGGTTTTGCATTTTTATTTGATTTTGGAGTTCCTCCACTAAAGCTGTAAGTTTTGTAGAGTTTATTTCACACCTTGTAATTTAAAACGTTACACTCCATCGAAATTCCTCTCAAAAAAAGGACCTGAGCAATTAATGTCTTTGGGCTCAACATTCATTATATCCCACTAGTGTGAAAATTCATAAAAATAAGACATGGGATTAGGAGCTTAACAGCCTCACACATTTGCAGAGCTGCTGCATTGGCAAATATTTTTCTGCTGTGTCAGATTGGAGTGTGCTCCTGGCTGCTTCCATTTGTTTCGTTGGATCATCCAAGTCATCAGAAAGTGCCTGAAAAGTAACCTTATGTCTCATGCTCATATTTTTTCTTGGAAGAAGGCGAATAAAAAGGGTTTGGGCCATTTCTTCCCATGATCTTCCATTTCCTTCATTTGGTAGGATGTGGTTTACCTCCTCATAGAGACAATGGGAATTTGGGCCACTTGCAGCAAGGGGACTCCAGATGCCCTTGGAAAGGAAGCAGGACCTGGGCTTTGATTACTGAGAGCTGAATTGCTTCCTTTATGAAAACGCCCTGAGCTCTCCTCCCTTCCAAGGAGGTGGAACAGCTCCGGGTTGAATCACAGACTCCGTTTTGCCCTTGGCGGATTCATAGATACAGTGGGTGAATTTGTGCAATGAACAGTAACTTTGACCAGAGTTTAATTTTGGAGGGACATAAACCATTCACAAAGTTGGGCTGAATTTGACAAGCACATTTTGCCAAAAAAACAAACAAAACCAACAAGCCTAATACAGGAGGCTCTTTTTAAAACTTCAAAACATTTCATTCCAAAGTGTTTTCAGAGCAAAGAGGTTGACTTCATGTAGGTGTTTCTGAAATGAGCCTTTTGGAGGTTTTATTGAAAAGCCTGACTTTAGAAAAAAAATGAAATTAAACTGTAAAATGGAACATTGTGTTTCAGATCAAACACCATGTCCTAGGTTGCCTCAATATTTCTGGTTTATTTTAGCTTTTTTTTTTTTTTCCTTTTCTTAAGACTCTCTTGGTTCAAAACAAACAGAATTTCTTCATTCCTTGGTCACCTCCCTCAGGTATCTAAATCTGACCACAGTACAAAGCATCCTTTATTCACCCAGGTCCAATCATTCACCCCAGGACATGGCTGGCTAGGAACTCTAAGGAGTAGGTCAGTACAGCTCTCCCTGCAGGTCTGGCTACTCAATTTCCTTCTAAACTGGTCAATTCCTATGGTGCTGAAGTCACTCATCACGACTCCCTCTATAGCCAATGGTGAGAAATTCCAGCCCAAGATCCTTAGGACAAGCCATACTCCGAATATGCCACTTGATTTTAGAGGGAAACAAGCTGTCCAGTTTGGACTCAGAGGTACTTTAAGTGAAGGGATGTGAAGTCCGCCACAGATCTACTATTGGGCAGAAAGTACCACTGGAAATTGCTGTTTTCATTACTGCACGTGGCTGTGGAAAGGAAAACCATTTCCAAGATAGATCAGATATTCCATCTGCCTTGGAAATTAATCTGTCATCAGCAGCTGGGAAAAGTGCATCAGCATTCAAGTACTTTGCTGCCTTCTGATGTTTAGGGTCACATTTGCATCACCTTTCTGCCAAGTGCTTTTTGGCTGTAAGATGGTGCACAGCCACCGATCCAGGGAAGTTCGGCTTTTCAGGAAGCTCTCTAAAGAAAAGCATACCAGAAAAAAGGCTTACTTTATTTCACTCTGCACATTTTTAAGCAATGTAATTAATATAACTGGTTTAGCATCCTAAATTAAGTTTGCACATTTTACCCCATGAACAATGCTTCTAACTTAAGAAGTTAGCACACTCTTAAAAAATTAAGTAAACTACACATCTTCTTCGAGCTTAATGAAAGAAGCTTCTACCTCCAAGCTTGACCTGGAGGCTGTGTTTCAGCCTCCCTTTTCTCTCCAGCCTAGAAAGCTGTTTTGCACTCAGAGCAAGCCACCTTTGTAGTGAAAGGATGAGGAGATTCTAAGGAAACATCTGGGCTTCTCAGATGGGTAAAAACTGGGAGATCTCTCAGCAAAGTTATTCTTTAGTTTGATCAAAAAATCTGTCATCACATACTCTGGCTGATGAAGAGGTGATAAAATCATTCAGTTTTAGGACATGGAGTGGTTCTCAAATTTAAATCAGATGGAAAGAGAGACAACATGTTTTCAAAAGCAGTTAGGCTCTCAGCTAGAATTATGACTTGTATCATTTTCTTGTAGCTGCAAATTGAGTGTGTTTCTGAGTTTGAATATAGTAGCAAATAACCACCCTACCATACTTTTCTTATGAACTTATCTTACATCATAGCCCTGTGCCCTCACAAGGACAGCAACCGTGAAACATGGTGCTGTTGTCCATGCGAGCAAGCAGTGATCCAGTGCTTGCTCTGAGGATATCTACATGAGTTGATGCACAAGCATGACGATGAGTCACAGATGGCTCGATTAGTGT
>JAVHNF010019864.1:0-11733 GCA_034783455.1 Micropsitta finschii | reverse complement strand
TAGCACAAACCCAAGATCAGAAGCACAGCCTGCCCAAATAGGATTGACGACATGTTGCATACCATCAATTTGCCCATTCTTAACCCAACTCTTGGAATATTTTGTTGTCTTTTTCCTCACATTTATTACTCTCTCCTCCACACTTCCTACAGACTAATGTCTTCCAATTCCTCACTCTCATTTTTCTCCCCAAACACACACAGAGCCTGCTGAGCAGGGCGGGGAGCAGAGGCCCCATCTAATTGGAATGGTCATGGAGATAGTTCGTCTCGCAAGAGCAACACGCACAGGGCAGCAGGGATGCTGCAGCATCCCATCCTGCCTGCAGACCCACACCTGTCCTTTGTCACAGCTGGGCTGCCCAGACCTGGAATCTAATCCCAGGGAGGTTATTTTATCTTCAGAGAAAGGCAAACAGGATGGGCACTCATCGATCTTGAGAAAGAAACATTAGCCAAGTCAAACACACGCCGGGGTCTGAAGCAACAGGATGTCTGTGATGTAATGCCTGGATTCACCTTGGCATCTCCTTTTACACTAAGGACAGACTTGGAGGGAAAATGAAGGGATGTGAGCATGGGACAGAAAATCTGCAGAGACTGCTGACCAAACCTGTTCTAAATCAGTGCTGGTTCCCCACAACAGCAAGCAAGTTCAGGCTTACTACTGGCAACCATCACACACAGCACCATTAGACCCATGAATTTACCATCATCTATGCTATATGTCCACCCGAAGTGGGTCTCAACCTATGATGAGTATTGTCTTCTACTGCCTTGAGCAATACAGCCATCCACCAGAATGCCTTTGCAGGGCCCACTGCAAAAAGGTTTTCCTCATTTATTCTACGGTAGTGCCCCTGGTGAGGTGGAGATCAGCCTGGGATAAGAGCCCACTCATCTCCAGCTGCAACCAGCCATGACTCATCATGAGCCGAGACAAAGGCACCTTGGCAGGAGATGGGAACAGTGGGACACCAACTTCCCCTCACATCACACATGATTGTGTGCTAGAACAGATGCAGAGATTCCTGCAGAGAAACTCCCGCTGGCAAACTTACCTTTATCCAAGGCTATGAGACTGTATTTTTAGTTATTGGCTCAGACCCTCTCACTTCTGGCCAAAGAGCGTGTAGGAGGCAAACCAGAAAAGCAGTTGTAACCACCCTCATGCTGTCCCTTTCTGGAGCCAGCTGACAGTTGTCCCAGATATCCAGGTTCAGAGCAGCAGTAGGATGACACTGGGACAGTGAGAAACAAACAGCTCCAGGCTCAGCCAGAAGGCCGTCTATCAGGAGCAGAGAAGCTGCTTTACCCTTAAATACAGAAATTAGATAGGTACAGCACAGAGTAACCTTTAAGCTCTGGTCTTGGCCTCCAGAGCTTGTATCTCACAACACATGGTGGCTGGAACCATTGAGTCAATGAAACCGGTATGACTGCAAGCACCAGCATGCAGAGGTCTGGTTTGCAAACAGTCATGGACAATTCAGTGATCTCCATGAGGATTACACTGGTCTGAATTTACTTCTGCCACTGATGAAGGTTCACACTATCTCTACACCTTCACTGAAACATTGCCTTGGCAAAACAGACACCAAAAGAGCCATCGCTCCTCTGAAAAACAGCAGCCAAGGGGCAAACAAAGCTCCAATGAGCATAGTCAAGAGCAAGGCCCTGAGGTCAAGGTCGTGCCAGCCCGCTAGCAGGACCTCCAGCATTTTGAAGTCTCTGGTACTTCCCAGGTCTAACTGGCACAGATGGTACCAGGAGGAACCATAGTCCTTCCCCTGCAGCCAGTTTCTCTCCCCAGAGAAAAGGGAAGAACAGAAACATAATTAAAAAGCATTGGGGAGAACTTAATGGAAAGTCTGCAGAATGGGTGGTGGCTCTGTTTGAGCTGAACGTCAAAGTTCTGTTTGATCTGCTCATTTACCAGAGCTAGCTCAGAGAGCTGACTACTGGCATGGACCTCAAAAGTTTATTTCCTTGCCAGTATTCCCAGGCTTGTATTACCTTCTTGAACAATAACACTATAAAATTGGACCTTTGTTAATGCTGAATTGCACTGTAATTCACAAAAGAGAGCAAACAGACTTAATCTGACCATCCAGGCACTGATTAAAATGAACACCCCTGAGAACACTGTAATAAAGATTCAACACTTCCAGTGCTTGCCATTAGAGACCTGTCTTTCTGTAATGATTTGCCTCATTAAGCCAGGCACCACGGACCTGCCATCCCTACTCATATCCTTCCTGACACTCAAAACAGTTGCAAGTGGGAGGCAACACTCACCCCATACCTCTACACCCATTCCCTTTACCCAGCCTGTTTCTGGTTAAGAACTTCCAGCAATTGCTTTTAGTGCAGAACCACAATGTTTTTCAGCTGATAGGAGATTTGCACATTGCCAGTGGGAAATGAGAGGGTTTTTGATGAAGGAATACAGTCAGTAAGTGGGGGGTCTGCTCATTGCCCACACTTCCTGAAGAAGCAGTTCATATTTCCTTTGGAAGTTTTCGTTCTTTCAGTAAGGTCTAGTTTGGGTTTGTAAAACACAGTTTGTTTTTCAGCTGGAGGTTCTAGTTGTTTTGGCTGAAGTGCTGAGTTGTTACCTCTGGAGCTTTCACGGTTCAATTTTACTCTTTGGAAGAAAAATATTAAGGAAGTTTGCCTAAATGGGAGCCTTTACAAAAAAAAAAAAAAAAAAAAAAGCCCATTAAAAGCTTTGGAGAAACTTTTTGTTAATTAAAAATTGCTCTTAAACAACACCATGAGTCCTGCTCAGATTGAGTTTTTCTCTATTTTATTTACATTCTGCACTATGGTCCCTAGCAAGAAATTTGACTCGATCCCAGCCTCAGACATATTAACAGCCCTTTCTTGAGTGTGCTGCCAGAGATTTGTGATTGTCAGCTTTGATTTCACAAGCATTTGAGTGATGCACCTTTTAAATGGAAGCGTTTCAAACGTCTCTGGTCAGCATTGGCAACTTGCGAATTCACATGTGACAACTGATTCTGACACTGTTCAAGTTTGTACTCAAAGTGGAACGTGTAACTGAACTGTTACTGGGAAGCATTATTTAAAAAGAAGGAAAAACAGAATCATGGGAGTCTTTCTGATTCTAAACAAGAAATAAATCAAAACAGGCCCAATTTGGAAGTCTACAGAAGGTAAAACAATTGACACAAAAGATTCCCACCACAGAGACACCTCACAGTGACTTTCCATTTCTGACCAGCTCTAGAAGTCATTCAAATCTAGCAGTAAAAAGAAAAGCTTATTTAAGCACAGTTCCCAAGCTCTGCATCCCAGAACATCTGAAGACTGTGGCTTCCTAGGCTGGGTGAGCAATCACATGAGTCTGGCCTGACTTAGCACAGTAGGGAGGGAAACAAGGCTTTCCTTTGGTACTTTTGTGTTCTCATAGCCTAAAAAGGGAAAAAAGGATGCAGAATGAACCTACTGATCTGACAGCAGCAAACCTGACACTCTATTCACATGCCACAGTGGAGCCAGCCCAAGCGTAGCACCAGAGAGAAAGAGCCAGGAATAATTCCTCATGTTTACTTTCTCTTGGAGTGTGAGGCCCCTACCAGGCTCATAACAGAGAAGAGACACCCTGAACATCAAGCTTTGGAGCCTTCAAGTTTTCCCTAGCATGGAAAATCCCATTTTAGATTCTTAGCTGAAAGAAACCCCATCGCTGTGCCTAGCAAAATCAGTGTTGTTGGACTCCATGGCTCTAGAGGGAGGCCTGATATCAAATGGAATGGAGATTTCTTTCACAGTGACCTGCTTCAACCCAAAACCAGAGCATCATTAGAAGCCCTGGCATATCCTCAAGTCCTGTAGGGACTACAAAGATTGCTATTATCTGAATAACATCTAAACTTCGGAGGTCTGCAAAGGCCTTAGTGAGGCTCAGCACGGTGCCCTCTTCCACCTTGACAGCTCCACAGAAGACACCTAAGGGGCCTCAGTGATGAAGAAGGGCTGTTGACTACCACCTACCTCCCAGTAGAGCAAAATGGTCCTTCTGCACTACTGAACACAGACAGGTCAGACCACACACCCATGAGAACAGCACACATTCACACAAGCCCACTTAGTCGTCCCTCAGGCTATCACCCACTGACTGCTGTGTAGAGAGGGAGGGCAAATACTGTGCAATGGCCATTAAAGTCCTGTTTACTGCACCAGCCTTTGCTCAAATGCTCAATCCCTCAACCTTCTAAAGAGATGAAACATCCACATCCTAACTCCCAACACCATCCCTCTCCCAGGCCACAAGACCCTTCTTTTACAGGGCTAGGGCTCCACTTCCCCCCCAGACACTTCTGCAAGGTCTGGTTGCTCTGAGCTCCTTACTTACCTTGTTCTCTTCTTCAGGGTTGCCACAAGATGCTGGTTCTGCTTCTTATAATGGTCCAAAAGACACTTGTTTATGAGTAATGTGGAAGATGGGCTGCTGAAGCAGTTCAAAAGCTCCCAAAGACAGCTCCAGGACACGTGCTTCTCAGAGAAGATCCACTGCAAACCCACCCCAGAGCAGAAGATGGGACAGCAGAGAGGACAAACTTCTGTGCTGACTGAACACCCCAGCAGAGGAGCAGCATCTGATCCATGTAAGGGCTGCAGAAATCAAACCCAGCCCTTCTAGCAGGTGGGTTTTAGGGAGTGCAATCACTGCTGTAAATGGGAGCACCTGGCGAGATGAGATGGTGTTGCTCTTGGGAGGGTCCACAAATTCCCAGGCTCTGTGAAAGTCACTGATTGCAACACTCAAGCCTCCACCAGTGTCACAGCCATCCTGGTGTGCCCTCAGGCTACCCTGCAGCTTAGGGACCTGGATTCCTATCTCTCTTGCACAGCAAAGGCATGAGGCAGGAGCCCTGCAGAAGGTGATAGCACCAATTGCTTTATTTCACCTTATGTTTTCACTTTCTTTACACTTATATAGAGCTGAGAAGAGCTCCGAGATATTTGCTGTTAGCAGTCACCCTGGTTGTAATGTGGATTGGCTACAGCTGGTGAAGGGTGTCCCATCCAGCGATATCAAGCTGATCCACCTCCACCTGTGTTCTCTAATAGTGAAGTGCTTGTTTTACAACCATGGTGGAATGAATGTTGAGACTGACATTAAAAACCTCCAGAACCAAATGAAACCCTGCTGTACCGCAGTGTGTTGATGCTCGACCAAGGCTAACAGCAGCTCATCCTGCTACAGCAAGGGGGAAGTTTCACTTGTACTCGTATATTTACCCAACAAACATCTATGCTGCTGTCACAACAAGCTGAGATTTCCCCTTCCCAGCCAATCCCACCCGGAATTAGTGCTGATGGCTGTGTGGAAACAAAGGAATAAACATGGAAAATTAAATGCTTGTAATGGGAGGGTTGAACTTTGGTAGGGTCTGCTGCAGGATCCAGCCCACTCACTGCCTCTGCAGATGGAGGCAGTGGGTACAAGCATCTGTGAAGAGCAAAGGATGAGGCTTGAGGATACAGGCAACTGAGGAGTCTCATCCCATCTTCCTGACCAGTTTTTCCATAGATTTGAGCAGGGAGAAGAACTCTCCACATAGCATTACTTTCTAGTAAGCATTTTTCACCTGAGCCTCTAGCACAGTGTAGAACATCTCCCTGTCACAAGAAAATGTCTCTATTTTTCTCCCTGAAAATGGTCCTTGAAAGCCCTCAAACTGCCTGTTTTCTGTGATTTGGTTTTGTTCCCTTACTCTTCCCACTGGCTCTCTGTCCTGCCCTGCAGACAGTGATCTGTTCTCATCCTCTGCCTCTCCAGTTTGCCTCTGAAAAAGTGAGGTAGGAACAGAAAAGCAGAAAAAGAACGATAAAATCACGTTTGAGGAAAAGCTGGGAGCAGTTTCCTTTTCCTGGTGTTATTCTTGCTGAAAACATTAAAACTTGGGGTTTATCGTTACGTTTTCTCTTTGCAAATTAATTTTCAGCCAGCTCTACTTAAGCTTCCTCTAAATTTAAGGGGGAACTAAGGCCAGGGTTGGTAAAAATCCTTCCACCTTTTGTTATCT
The DNA here is from genome assembly GCA_034783455.1 of Micropsitta finschii. Lineage (NCBI taxonomy): Eukaryota > Metazoa > Chordata > Aves > Psittaciformes > Psittacidae > Micropsitta > Micropsitta finschii. The sequence continues at coordinate 5,675 of JAVHNF010019864.1, read as the reverse complement.
TAAATCTCCATTGACTATCCATTTTCAAACCAAATCCCCACCCTCACAAACAAGCAGCGCTTTGCAATCTTTTCACTCTGTTTTTCTATGATTGTTTTTTAAGTTCATTTATTTTGTTGTTCATTTATTTCAGGATTCTCTTTATTTGGCATTAGCAGAGTTGATCTCACACCTGCAAACCTCAGCTCACAGCCGTCCTGCTGACCACAGCCTATAGATAAGCAGAAACCTGGTCTTCAAGAGAGAGCTGCAAATACTTCCCTAAGCAGCTAAACATACCTGCTCCAAGGCAGAGGAAACCTGTCAGGTTCATCTTGGTTTATTCTGGCCAGAAGAAAGCCTGTAGGGAGGTATGGCAATGAGAGGATGCAGGGAAGGAAGAGCGTTTTCATCCAGTGCTTGGATGCTTGGGATGCGGCTCATGAGCTTCAGGGCTGCCCATGGAGCACCATCCCTCAAGTGCTGCTGGTGCTCTACCCCAGAGCACTGGGGTGTTTGGTGTGTCAATTATTTACGTGGTCATGCTGTGGGTTAATGCTGACTGACACTAAAACACTGCCTAGATTTAGCTTCATAAAATTTTTATCCCCGCTATGAACTGCAAGTCTTTCTCCAATTTCATTTAAAGGAAAGAGAGTATTGAAAAGCCTACTGAGGAATGCATAAGCAACCAGCTACAACCTCACTTTTCCTCCTAGCCAAATCCCGGGACTTCATTACCATGGCAACATATCATAATTTTAATTCCCTTCCTGATTGCCACTGCACAGAGCAATGCATCTGCTTGCTTTGCTAGGAGCCTGCCGCGCACTGTGCAGCGGGTGTAAGGTACATGGCACTTGCTTCTTGGGGCTCATAAGGGACCCAGGAAGAAATGTTGTGTCTTTTGGTTGGATGAAACACCTAGAAAAGGTCGATAATATTGAGCAAATCCAGGCAGAGCTTCTGGTGCTCTGAGCTTTGGGCATCTCAAACATGCAGGCATAGCCCAGTGCGGTGGGAACCTTTGGAAAGAACAAGTTTTATGTCCTTTGTGGGGCTTTATGTATTATAGCAAGAAGGAAAGGCAGCTTCCATCACTGTAATGGGAAGTGGAAAAGAGATGAGGGGTGCTTATGAAGACACAGGGTTTACAGCAATCACTTTAGGTTTTCTCATATTTTAGGAGCTATCATTCTCAAAGGCATGTACAGGATTACCATCTCTATTTGCCTTGTAGCAGATTGCAGGCACTGGAGATGCTTTACTCAATTCATCCACTGTATCTGCATGGATACAGCATAGTTGCTGAGAACAAACAAAACTCACTTTGCTGCAGCATACAGTTCCTTCTCATCCCCACCTGCCCTGAGCTGAGCTCTATAGTATTCTCCTCTGCAGACACCCCAGTAAGGATGGAGAAATGCAGTAGGTATTCCTGTGGGAAATTATATAGATTATATACATTTTTTGGTGTGCGTATACATAATATTTATTTTATATATATGCATTTATACTGTCCAATTTTGTTGCAGACACCTGGAGAACCACAACTTGTTTAAGCAGAGAAAAGGCATGGGAGAGTCATCTTTCTTCAAGGGCAGGAGTGAATGCTCCATTGAAAAGAGCAGAAATCTTAGTAGTCTGTATGTAGCTACAAGCCAGCTTTTTCCTCCACATCTAAAGATCCAGCTCTTCCTCTTGCTGAAGGGTTAAACATTCTGAACAGAAACCACAGTGTTTTCCTTCTTTTCTGTGCCTTTTTTATTTAGTTATCCTTTCATTATTGTTTTCCTTCATTTAAAATAAAAGTAATCCAAGTAATTATAATCATAAAATGGATGTGAGCAAAACGGGTACTGAGGGGTTTATAAAATACAAATTTCCCTTTTCTGGGAAATACGGTCTCTCCTACACTTAAACCTTTCAAGCTGTGCCCAGGCTCCTAAGGTGGCACAAACCCCACAAGGCTTGTAAGGCCCTGAAGAGGAAATCACTTAAATCTCCAGCCCTCCTCAGCAGATGCAGGATTGCTGAGTGCTTCAGCACTGCCTTTAACAGGGATATGTCCTGCATTGGAGCGGGAAAGGATCATTGTCAAGCATAAATTAGTAAATCTCTCATAGATGATTAGACGGGGGAAGTTTAGATCGGATATAAGGAAGAAATTCTTTAGTGTGAGAGTGCTGAGGTGCTGGAGCAGGCTGCCCAAAGAAGTGATGAATGCTCCATCCCTGGCAGTGTTCAAAGCCAGGATGGACAGAGCCTTGGGTGCCATGGCTTAGTGTGAGGTGTCCCTGCCCATGGCCAGGGGGCTGGAACTGGATGATCTTAAGGTCCCTTCCAACCCAAACCATTCTGTGATTCTGTTAACACTGGGCACACAGAGAAATGTCTTTGCTAGGGGCCAATTGTACAGCTCAGCTGACCATGATCGCACCTCAGTGACTGCCACCAGGCTGAGTACCTGACCTGTGTTCTGTGACCCTCACCCAGAAAGGAATCAACCTCAGCCAACAAAGGAACCCACTCAGTCTGGGGGTTTTCTTTCTTTCCTTTTTAAAACTGTTCTGAATATCACCCAAGAAAAACCTTCCTTGACGTTCACTAAGCAGCTATTGGCAAAATATCCCTGATGTGAATACAAGGAATCTTTCTTAAAGGTTGAATGTATCTAAATTGCTCCAGCCTGGTCAAGGCCTCTTTTCTTTCTTGTTGTCCCCTTATTTATTTTTTAATTGACAACTGCTCTTGACACCAAAGGCAGGCGGAAAGAGGGAATTCTGTTTTTGGTTTAGGAAAGGAAAACACCACCAATAGCCTGAGATACCATGTAAACACCAATAGAAATTGGAGGCAGGTCCCTTAGCTCCAGAGAAGCTCTTTGCTCCCCTCTGCAGTGGCAGGTCAGCACCTCGCAGTCTGGCTTTAGGTTGAAAATTGCATTTCTTCTTTCCTGTCTGTTTGCCACCTTAGCAGTGAGGTATGAACTGCATAGGAGGTGGCAGTGTTTGCAAATGAATTATCCCAGATCCTCTGCACTGTCTGAAATGGGCTGCGGTACATCCCAAATGATTAACTGAGAGGTTATTCTGGTGTAGGGCCAAAACTCTCTCTATGGATCCTTCCAGAGCTGTTCTTTTGGCCAGAAATATCGATCAAGACTTTTTTAAGAGGACTTTGCTTCTCAGCTCCACCTTAGACACCAGCATCCTCAATGGCTAGAAATGTATTCTTATTACTTTATATAAACCCAGCTTATTTTGAAAGGCCTCACAGCTTTTGATCTGAAGAACTTCCACCTATAAAGACCTCCACCTCTGCTGTCTGGAGTAACCTCACCGTGCAACCACCAGCAGTTCCCCATGCAAAACTGCAGACATCAGGTAGTGCAGGATGGACACCCAGTGCTCTGCAGCAGCTGTGGCTGAATCTGGTGCCTGATTTTGGAGGCACCCCTGCAGCTAAAACATCACCAAGGCTTGGGCAAGCTTCTTCTCTCTGTTGTCTTACATTCACCACGGCTTTGATTTACCTGCCAAGAGGCCAGGTAATGAGAAGAGCAAGGGCTCAGTACCAGTCAAGGTACAAAGATGGGTCTAACCCACAGGGCACCTTATCTTCAGCAAAGTGGGGATGGCTGTGCTGCTCCTTCATAGCCTGGCTGTGTGATTCGAGCACCTTGCTGAGGATGGGGTTGTTCCTGAGTATCCACACTGATGTTCAGGAGATGATGCAAATCTGAACAGTCATTACAGTCTCCCTGCAGTCAGAGCAGATAAACAGCCACTGCCAGAATATAGTTCAGTTCACAGTGAAGTAAATGACCAAAGTAAAAACATGTTCATCCTCCTTTATATACAGAAAGTGGTGATTTAGAGTCTACATCTATAGACGACTTCCATTTGCAGCAGTTCTATCTGAACTATCTATATGGCCACACTCTATCAGAACTCATCTGCTGGGCAAACCCTGCAGGCTCTCCAACATGAGTGCCTCCATCCTGGTTCTCTGTGGGAGAATCAGCAGGGTCTGATGCAGAACAAACAGCCCCATTGCCAATGACAGCAGGACAGGGTATGGAACCCTGTGGCAGTGCTAGGAAGAAGGTATCACACAGAGATATGCCTAAGGCTGACCACAGCATGCCTGACCTCCACAGCAGGTTGATGGGTCTTTGCTATAAAGGGATCAGTGATCTGATTTTCTCCTCAGGTTTTCTTCCCAAATCCCATACCCCGACGCAGGACTGACTCCTGCACATAGACCTTGGTGGAACTCTGGGAAGGCAGATTGCAGCCCCGTGCAATAATGTACATTTTTATGCTAAGTACATTTTGGTTTGATGTGCTGATTTTTTGGCAACTTGACAGCAGAGTTAATCAGACCTTTCATTTCTCTAACCAGCTTTAAAGGATTTGTAACATTATACTCAAGCTATTGGAGAGCAGAAGGAAATTGTTTGTCTGATTATGAATCTGTTATTTATTGTGTATTAAGAGCACAATCACCTAATGCAGTCAACAGCAGGATATTTTATCCCAGTTTTACAGAGGTGGGGGTGGAATTCCACTGTCCCATCCTACCACATGACATAAACCGACTCTGATCTCAGAAGCCACCTCCTGAATACTAAAAAGCTGGGACATAACGGCTTCTAAAGAATATAGTTTCCAATTAGGTCATTGGTTTCAAACACAGGGTGTACTAAATTAGTAACATTTGGTGGTAAATTTCTTTGAAGTTCTCATTAATCTTGGTCTTGGATTTGAACTTTCCTTGGCCATGTTCCTCATAGAATTTGGATCCCGGTTATGTCAAAACAACTGATTAGCCCCACAGTCTGAAGGCAGGGGGGATTAGGTAGGGCGGGTGTTAGGTTTCATGAAAGGCCTATTTACCTACTCGTTTAGCACGACCAAATGGGAGGGCAGCCAACAGGGGCGACGTGCTGGAAAAATTCCAAGGTTCCTGGCCTCATTAGAAATCTCCACAGCAAATGGTGGGGTTCATGATAGCAGCCACTGTTCATGTTCAGCTGCCTACTGGGTCCAGACAAGGGCAGAGGGCTTGTCTTGACCTTTGGTGGCTCTTCTACATAACCAGACTGCCCACCTCTTCGGCTCTTGTGAAATCAGTGGGAAGGAAGAAGTACTTTCAACACATCCTCAGGTGGTGCCCGTTCTTCATGAATGACCTAAAGCAAACTTTCCCCCCAAACCAATGGAACTCTTTCCATCTACCCCAATGCATTCAAAACCAGACTTCTGAACAGCTCAGAATCACCCAAACCAAGAACTCAATGGGATGCTCTCATGTAGCCTCTCTCTAAAGAAGTAATAAGTTTAATTCGTGAACTGATAAACCATAGCCCAGAGGAGATAAATACACAGTGAGTCGTGGCAGCAGTGAAGCTTGGATTGCTCTCAATAGCACATGCTACAGTGAATCGAACCTGCAGCACACTCGTGTCCACGGTGCGCACCTCCTTCCTGAGGCTTCAATTAGTCAATGAACAAAGAAATACATCAGGAGGCCTCTCCTGGAGATCACAGCCCAGCATCAGAAACCTGACAAGCAGAAGACTCAAAAGATACATGAAGAAAAGGGCTGTGTCTTACTGAAGCATGGAACAACTGAGAATGGATTGAGACAGGCCACTGTCAGTCCCCAGGGGACATCTGATCTCAAGCCAG
>JAVHNF010019863.1:13301-30636 GCA_034783455.1 Micropsitta finschii | reverse complement strand
GAGTTGGGTGTCGGAGAGCCCGATGAGCGGCTTTTGCTCCTCCCGGAGCCGGCGCCTCAGGCAGGGCCACCCTGGCGGGGGCCGCAGGTGGTGAAAGCTGCCCCCGGCGCGGCTGTGAGGCTGTGTGGGGAGCTCGAGCTCGAGGAGGAGGGTGAGGACTCGGGGCCCGAGGGCGATGGAGAGGACGAGCCTCTCCTGCGGGCGTCGGGGGCCGGCCGCGGTCGCCGAGCGGGTGCCGCCTGGGATAAGGAACCCCGCGCTGCCGCAGGTACGGCTCAGGGCCGCCGCCGTCTCTCCGGGCCGGGCTGGGCTGAACGCGGGGAGAACTGCAGAGGTGCGCCAGTAGGAGAGAGCCTGTGCGCTGTCCTGCTGGCCAGGCAGGGAAACTACCTGTAGGACTAAAGTACTCCTGAAGTGCCGCGCCTGGTGCCTGCTTGAGGTGTCCCTGCCTCACAGGAAGCTTGTTGCCAGTTTTTCTGTGCAGCCCAGAGACTCGGCGAGGTGCGGGGTACCTTGCTCAGCTCATGAGCTCGCAGAGTAACAGCCTTCGAAGGGAAAGATTCCTGTGAATGGCTCGAAATTCTAATGCTTTATGCGCAGCGCTGCACGAGTTCACTTACATCTTCATGAGTATCTCAGCTGTTACTTTCCTTGTTCTCTGTCTTCTGTTTCGTTGGGTTTTGCTTTGTTTCTGTCACGGTTTTGGAATCTTACGGCTTTGCATGTTTTACAGACTCTGTTCTGTGGTGGCTCCAGCTGTTGCTTTCTGAACGCTTGACAAACTCTGCCAGGTTTTCTGTTTGTCTCAACTGTCCTAGCAATTACTTGCTTGTGACCCCCATCTTCTTATCCTGTGAGAAAATTTTACTTTGCTTTAGTTCTTGCTCTAGCCATTTTTTCACATGTATTAAGAGTTTTACAGGTGGATTCTCCTGTCATATTTTTGGTGTTCATAAACAAAGATCTGCTTTCTATGTTTTGAAATCCAGTCTTAGAGAAAAATATGATTTGAAAAATTAGAAATGCAAAACTTCAGTTACCAATTTGAAAAGAAGCGTAAGTGTGGCTACTGTCTGATTCTAAATATAAACTATATAGTATTCATTATAAACTATTACATATAGAACTGTATAACTGGATACATATATGGTAAACTATGAAATATTTATTGCTTACTTTTTTTCTTTAGACTCAGAAGCTTTCTGATCCTGGGCAACTTTGTAAATAGATGTTCATCTGGGAAAGGCTCAATGATGGAAATCTGTGGACTTCTATCACATAATAGTGTTTGCTGTTGCAATTATACCATAGGGTTTCTTGTCAGAGACTGGTAAAAATCGTTCCTTTTGCAATAATAAGGTACTAAAAAAAAAAAAAATCTGAACAAAACACCCATCAATTTGAGCAACAAAAGCTGTGCTAGTAACTTTTATCTCTAGCCACAGGAAGCTTTTGCTAATGTACTGTGATTAACCATAAGAAAAAAACAAATGATTCCAAGTGTAGACCAGACCTGTAATGCAAACGTGCTGTTACAATGTCGAGTTCTCTTGTCCCCACAAGATGCAAGATGAGACAGTGCTTCTGGCAAAACTGTAGTTAATGCTTCAGAGTGGAGACTAGAGGCCTGGGTCTTGCCCCACAGGGGCAGTGAGGGTCGTGAACACAGAGTGACACTTGGGATCTGCCCCAGGAGCATGTAAGAAAATCTCAGAACTGTGATTGATTGCAGCATCTCATCTCGTTCTTGTTTCCTTGTTGTCACCTTTTCTGTGTGTCTGGCACTTGAAGGATTGTTTCATGTGTCAGGTGGAACAAGCATGCAACAGATATTATTAATGCATTTTATTGCAACATGGAGAGGGTTTTCTTAATGGAATTGCGGCGAGAGTATGAGACTCTATAGAAAGAGATGGAACTGGTTGAAGTGACTACCTTTACTCAAGTTAATGTTAAATAGTATAAAGCTAGTTTAGTAGTGGAAGAGTTCATACATGTTACTCTTGCAGTGTGTATTTGTTTAGCTTATGTCATGTTAGCCTGACAGAAGAACAGGTTGAGGTGTATACATGGATGGTAGTATTCATATCTTCTTTGGCACAGTCTCATCATTCCCGTGTACATGTATACATTCCTATACATCCATATATAGCAGCTTCACAACCTTAGGCCTTGTCCAAATGAATATGAAAAAGTCACTGAGCTTGGTAGTTAGACTGTGTGTGTGAGCTCTGGTTTCCTGGGTGGGAGTTTAAGGAGAAAAGTAGCTCGCAAGAGTGGTTGCGAGAAAAAGTTTGGTTGGTTCTAACTGTTTAGAGTCTCTATGGGGAGTGAGTTGTGACCATAATATTCTTTCATAGTGAAAAACTTGATTAAAGTAATTTTTGAAGAACAAACCAACCTAGAAAACCCTGCCACATTCAGCAAATACTAGCTTCAATGAAAATGGCTTGCTTTCCTCTGGCTAGTGTTGATAAACTGAAAGGAAACTTTATAAAACTGCCTGTTTCCTTGTTTTCAGCCTGTATGTTTTTGTACGGCCATGTCACTGTAGCAACAGAAGGCTTTCTAGCAGCACAGTAGCAATACTGGAATAAGTTTCCTGAGTTATTTTTCTCTCCCTTGAGCATATAGCATAATGTGGTTTGTTTGATTTGAATTTGATTTTTAATGGAATATGTTTTTCTTGCAGTTATTTCTTACATTAGAAAAGACACAGCTGAAGAATTTCCTCCAGGCAGTGAGACTTCTTACAGGTTTAGATTATGGAATGAATGCCTAGAAATTAAAACCTGACCTCTCAGTTGTCTTCTGCATGGACAGCTTCAGTCCCTGTGATAGGAAGTTCACTTGTAGATCCTCTTCATCTGGAAGATTAATGTGCAATTTAATATGGGTGTTGCATTTTGTTTGGTAACAATATAATGCATAACTCTGATTTTGCTTTCACTGACAAAAATATGTAATAGTTGCAGCTCAGCTGTATGGTGTGTGGAACAATGTTTCTTCTGTAGAGATAGTTGAGGCTTTATTATGAAATAAGAACCACTGATTCAAGAGGTAAAAGTCCATAAAAATAAGGGTTACTGTGGGTTGGGTTTTGTTGTTTTGTTTTTCTTTTTTTGTTTTTTTTTCTGTTTTGTTTTCTTTTTTGCTTTATTTTCCTAACTCACTTAAGTACTGTCAGGAAAGTCTTAGAACCCTTTCCCTTTTACTCTATGAAATACAATTTACTGATTCTCCCTGACAGACCCAGTAAAAGTCTTAAAATTAAACTGTAGTTTATTGCAGAAGTATTGGCAAAGTAGTCTTAATTGGCAAAGAGAGTCTGATCCAGTGGGCTGTGGTCTATACAAATGACTAGTTTAGCAGGCAAGGCTGTGAGCTTTTCGGTGTGTGTACTTAGGCTGTTTATTCGGAGTACAAATTACATTTAAGTTTGCTTGGTTTTTTATTTTTCAGGGCATACAGGACATACTGCTGATATGAATATATTTTTAGATGATCCAGAATTTGCACAGATTATTCTGAGAGCAGAGCAAGCTATAGAGTGTGGAGTTTTTCCAGAAAGAATATCTCAAGGATCCAGCGGGAGTTACTTTGCCAAGGATCCAAAAGGGGTGAGCATGTTATTACGAAGTCAGAGACTCTCAGCAGTGAGTTTAAAATGGAAATTTTCAAGTTCTATTTAAATGGAAATTCATTTAAATAAGTTGTTTAATAATATGTGGTATGCCAAAATCTATGTTGTGAAAAATCTATGCAAGTAATACTTAAATTTCTCATTATGTCTTGCAGCATAAGCTAAGTCAAAAAAAAAGTTATATCTCTGTTGCAGTTTACCGTGTTTTGAATTATCTGCACCAAAGGAATATGGAGAAAATAAAAGGGCCTCTTTAACATCTGAAAACAGTTCAGAAATTTCCTTCTGCAGAATCTAATATTTTGTGCCTTCTATGTTTAATTGATTTTTCACCCAACAGAGCTTCTGATTTGGGTACTGCTTAGGTTTCTTTAGCCAAGCCTTCTATATTTTTATCTCTCTTCTTGTTTTGATAGTCTTTTATTTAGGTCCAGTATAATTGGTTGATGGGCAAGAAAAGTGATATAAACAAATCTACCTTTGTACTTGTCTGCTGAATCATAACTGGAAGATTTGTTTCCCCCTTCTTTAGTGGTAAATGCTACCTTGAATTGTGATCATCAAAGAAGTAACCCTGAGGTTACCCTGAGACAGAGAAGAAGCAGTTACCTGAATATCTTGCTTGGAAAGTAGTGTTTGGTTAGCATTGTTTAGTTAAAGATGTACTTGCACATTGCTTTCTTTAAATTAGAAGTTCTTTGTTTAGCAACCTATTCCAGAAGACTCCAAACCTCCATACCTTTGTTAATTTGTCATACCTGATATTTAAGGTCAGTCAGCAGTCTTCTGGTCTTAGGTAGTTGTTAGGTGCTTATTAATCCTGAAGACCCCAGTTATATTTGACATAGAAGTTGTAACACTTCAAGCGCCTAGGTTTTTGGAACATATTTAAGACTGTTTTTCCTCCCAACATCCTCAAAATGGTAATTTCCCTTTTGTTTAGCAAGTATTGCGGGTTTTGTTTAGCTGTTATTTGTATTACCGGTCATTACAGAATGTATTACTGTTTTGTCAGTTAATTTTAATGGGTGTTTGTTTTGTTTTAATGCTGCTTTTCTGTTGATAGTTTTTATACTTTATTGAATGAGTGATTTTTAGAATAGCTGCCTGACTCAATACAAATAAATATATTTATTTATTTCTAAAATGGAAAGTGAAAGAACTATCCCTTGAGAATCTTCTAAGAGCTGCACATCACAGTTCATACTGTGGTGTTCAAGGAATATTTGTTAGTTTATCCTAGTAGAGGAGAGCCAAAGTAGGTTGGGAAAGAAGGTGTATCTCTTTCAAACTGGTAATAGAAAATCTTTCTCTGATCGCTTTTTGAGATTCTTGCTGTCACATCTAATGCTGTTAATGTGAAAACCTGTTCACAGTGTCCGCAGACTTTTTGAACTTCAGGTCACTTCCCTACTCCTGTAGTTTAGTCCTTTGTAGGTTTTCAGGGTTACATACAGATATTCAAACTTTATAGTGTTTTTAAAGATGTACTTTAAATGTACTTTAATATGCAGTAGAAAAAAATGTGAGTAACAGATTACTGGTTTAAATGAATACTTTTTCAAAAATCTAAGGCATGATATGTCTAAAGGGTACTCTACAATGTTATGCTCAAATGCTTTCAAACTAGTCAAGTGGGTTTTTTTTGGAGAGAGTTTTTCTTAATGCTGTGTAATCAGGGTCTCTTATTCTTAGAAAGTTAGTTACTACAAAAAACCACATACTTGTTCTTGATTTCGATATGTGCAAATCTGTTTTGTCTGAAGCCTTTCCAGACTGAGTTTGCAGGTTTTTCTTGGAGAGTAGCAAATGCCTGAGAGACTCAGTGTACCCTGGGACTACTGAGAAATTACTTGCATGCCATTTTTGCAACTGCAGTATTTTGGATGGGGCACCTTATTTCCTTGTTTCTTATGTGGTGATTTTTTTTTTGTTGGTTTTGCTTCTGTTTTGCGTGAGGTGGTATTTTTGTTCATAGTTAAGTTTCTGATAGTGACTTGCACTCCCCCTTTTTGCAGATCATTGATTTGAATTTAAGTGTTTAGGAGAAAGGAATACAAACTCCTTTTTTTGTGGGTTCCAGAAAAAATTCATTACGAAATATATGAAGGTGTTTGCCAACATGGGACTGAGAATAATGATACTCAGTTCTTAGCTGACTCTGAATTTTGCTTTTGTTCTGTGCACTAAATTTAGAACTTATCTGAATGTTTTCCACATTAGAGGTCTGATAAAACTTATTTTGTCAATAGTGCAGCTCCCATTTGTAGAATGGATTTCACATCCTGTTGGACAGAGTATTGCATTATTCTACTTCAGACCAGTTTTATGACTTGCTTTCTCCTGAATTTCTTGCGTAAGCTCTTTCCCTGCATAAGGAGGAGGAGATTATTAGAGACATGCTAAGCCTTCTTGCTGGTCAGCTTCTGAAGTGTTTACCCACACTAATGCCAAGTCATAGGTAAAACAGCCTGCTACTGACACGTCATCTTATTTGCTGATTTGGGTCTATCAGAAAGATTAAAATTGCCTAATAAAAATTAACTTTTTGTGCTTATTACCATAGTTGTATACCGATATAAAGCAGTTCAGTACTTAAGCAGTGCTATTGCTAAAGTGTTGAATATTTCTGCATTTTCTCTTAATTGTGTAACCAGAAAAGCAAAAGACATTGTGTCTGTTACAAACTGTTCTGCAACATGTTTTTGACAGTTTAGCTATTGGCTGATTGGTAATGCTAATGGAGTCCTGCAAAAGTAAGACTGACCTTGTCTACAAATTGGGCTTTCTGGTTCTACTCTGGTCCTCAACAGCAGTGGCGCTGCAAAATTTATCAAGGGTCTAACTTCAGTGGAAACTTAAAAAACATATCTAGATTTGATACTATAGTACAGTATAGCCTGGGCAAGCAGTGTAAGGAGCTAAGCTCTTTTTTAAGATGGACAGTTTGTAGGAAGTATTATCCAAAGAAAAGAAGCAGTGGCTTGGCATTAATAATACAGTGATATTAAAATATAGTACTAATACACCGCAACTTTTCTGGGAAATGAAAAGCAGCTGGATTTGTGCCAAGCAGTGAGATACCTGTGATTCCAATAGGAAAAAAATGAGTAACTTTTTAACAACTCTAAACCTAACGTGAGTATTTTGGGCTAACCAGTGCACAAAGTCAATTCAGCTTCCAAAGTGGTGTGATGTAAAAAGAAAAAAAGTAGGGCAAGAGAACATCCTGGCTTTCATGTTGCGTAAGATAGCCATCGTACTTTTTGTGTAGGTCTGAATTGAATTGTGTATGTGCAGTTGCGTAGAACTTGCTCATGATTTTGAGTGCAACTTTAGAATCACAGCTAACAGCATACCAAAAACAAGAGAATTTTTGTCAATTTGTTTTTCTCCTGCTGATAGGAAATTTATTTTCTAGGATGAATGGAATAGTAATGGTTTGTAACTTAAGTATGGTTTATGTAACTTAACCTGGTAGCTGATGGGACAAGACAGGTCATGCTACTAATGCCTGGTGTCTTGCGTAATCTTTTTACAGACTTCATGAAATAAGTTACCTGTATTTGGTTTCTCTTGGACAATCTTGGAATAGTTGGATTGTCTTGGACACAGTGGGTGAAAGTTCTCCAGAAGTTTGAAGGTCACCTATTTGTATCCTCTGGCTGAATTTGTATCAGTCTGGCTGAATTGGCAGTTACTGAAGCAGAATGCTAGTTTCTGACTGCCAGCAAAATTGTTCATGACTTGAGTGTAAATTAGATATGAGTGTTGGTGCACGGGAGGCAATTTTTAGCTTATTGAGATACTCCCTTTTTTGATAAGGATTCAGGAAAGTACTAATGTGTGAAAGTGCTTCTTAAATAGTTGTTCTTAGATATTTACTAGAATTTTATTTACTTGCTATGATTATGTGAGAAGGAATGAAAGATACAGCACTTGAGAGAGAGAAGAGTCATTACATGGACTTTATGCAGTAGGCTGAAGTTTATCACAGACAATGGAAGGTTATATATTTTGTTGTGGTAACAATCTGTGTTTTGAGGTTAATAAGTATGGAATCATGCCTAAGAAAGGCACCTTGAGAAATCATCTATTTAGTGCCTGTGATGAGGAGCAGGATTATTTTAACATGATTCTTGATGAATGTCTGTCTAACCAGTTGTTAGTGGCATCCTGTTTTGGAGACTCTTGAACCTGGCAGTCTGTTCTGGTCTTGAGCTGCTCTTAAGATTCAAAAGGATTTTTTCTTTCTAATACATCTGCTGTGATTCAAGCCTGTCGTTTCTCGTCTCATTAACAGTAACTGCTGTTCCTTTTTTCTCTATAGCAACCAATTGGGTAGTTCCTTTTGCCCTATTTTCTCTTAGGCTAAACAATCCCTGTTCATACAGTCTTTCATTATTCACTTTTTATTGTGTTTATTCTCACTGTTTTTTTCAACTTTCTCCAGTTCATTAGCAGATTTCTTGAAGCATAGTGCCCAAAATTGAACACAGAATTCTGAGTACTGTTAAGCTTTGCTACAGGCCTCCAATGTAAATGGTGGCTGACAGTGTGAACCATTGTCAGCTGTCAGTTGAGGATTCTGCAGCAGTGGTAAATGACACTACTTCTTGGAACTGTAGAATGCGATTTTTCATTTTGATGCATTTTCATCCATTCAAACTTAAAGCAATAAATAAACTAGATAGAAAAAGGGTAATGTTGGATTATTAGCATTCTGTATGTTTATCACTTTTCTGGATCCATTATATTTCTTGTCTGAAGTATGATGGTGGGCTGAAAATGAAATTTAAAGCTACTTTTAAAACCTCCTTATTAGAAAACTTAGAATAGAAAACAAATTAGTATAAAATACAGTCCTCATTAATTTTGAAAAGCTAGTAAATGTTAGCTGGGTTTGATTTTTCTCTTATGAATAGCTTATTTTGAATTTCTTCTAGACAAGCATTCTACAGTAAATTTATTTGGAATATCAGTTTGTTAGTTTTAGTATTTCATCATCCAAAAAGATCAGCTGTAAAATGCAATGTATAGTATCTAACCAATACTTTCAAATAACTTAATTTTCAAAATAATTTTAATCTTTTGCAGCTCAAAGTATTCATGTCTTCATTTTATATTACTTATAGAAAGTTATTGGAGTGTTCAAACCAAAATCTGAAGAGCCTTATGGACATCTAAATCCAAAATGGACCAAATATTTTCACAAAGTTTGTTGTCCTTGCTGCTTTGGCAGAGGCTGCCTCGTTCCAAATCAGGGATACCTCTCTGAAGCTGGTGCCTATCTTGTTGATGACAAGCTGGGACTAGGAGTTGTACCTAAAACCAAGGTAAAAGTTAAAATATATAAATTATTAAATGAAAAATAATAGTGGCATATTTGTCTTTGGACTGTACTTGTGGCAACATCCTTGTAAATCATTATCCCCAATTCATGCATAAACTTGTTACAAACCCAAAGGCACAGTTGTTTGTTATGGACATAATGACTGCGATTTTTGGTTTAAAGGATAAGTTTTAGATCTGAATTGAATTTCTTCTTTGGAACCACTTCAATTTCTGCCATTTCCTGATGCTTTCATTTCCTTGTCTTTTGGTGAGAGGCAAAATTGCAAAAATTGGCATATAAAGATTCCCATTTTTCTTTTGAGATACATGAAAAGGTGAATGTTTGCTACTTTACGTAAACTTTCTGTTGGAAATGCCTGATGCTTCCTTTTTGCTTATTCTGACATCTAAGCATAAATTTAATTGTAAATTTATAATTGAAATAATAAGGAATTCTGAGCTGTGTTTTTAACTTTCATATTTTAAGGTTGTCTGGCTTGTCAGCGAGACCTTTAATTACAGTGCAATAGATCGTGCAAAGTCAAGAGGAAAAAAATACGCTTTAGAGAAAGTGCCAAAAGTTGCTAAAAAATTTAATCGAATTGGACTACCTCCTAAGGTAAGATGGGAAAATAATTTGTGCATTTGCTGATTCTTATACAAAACTCTCAATTAAAAATAAAAAATATTTGTAAACTCCAACAGTAGAAGAAAAACCTTGTTGCTTGTTGAAAACTATCTCTGGGTGGCTGAAGTTTGATACATATGGCTGTTTATATGCAGAATCTGTCCATTCATCCTCCTTTCATTTGAACTGCTTTAACAATCTTGCCACTTTTTCTTACAGTTCGTAGTCTAGCTTTCTGCTGGAGCAGAAACGTGTTAGTGTTGTACATCTCTCACTATTTTGGCCTTTTCTTTTTCTTAACTGTTTAGTTCATTTCAGTATCATTTTTTTATATTGTCAGATTTTCTCCCCTGTAATTTATCTAGTTATGTAATTTTTCGTAATAACTTGTGGGGTGTTTTTCCTTTCTATTTGTTTTATTATTTTAGGTATTTTATTGTGCATCCTGCCTTGCTTTCATCTTGTGTGCAGTACTCCAGTGACTAAAACTCGACATCTTTCTTGGCTAATGAGCCTTATTTTATCCCCCAAATACCACCACAATGGTGTTCTCCTAAACTTAACATAGGTTATATACAGCTTGGGTAATTCACTGTATCAATTCTCAGCAGTTTTGATCCATGTGACATACATTATGCAAGCTTGTATCAGCCTGGCTATTCCACGTGTTCTGTGTTTATCCATGTCTCTACACATGTGCATCTATTTGCATTTTACTTCTCGAATATAGTCTTCGTTTGGATTTTAATCTTGAGGGTCTTACCAGTTGCCCACATATACAGAGCTGATGCCATCTGTAGTTTTCTTTCTTGGACTCTTTTGAGAAATTTATTTCAGCTATTTTCATGCAAAAAGTGATTGTCTTGAAAAAACTGTTAATGCTGCTTTTCTCATCAAGGAAACAGGAACTTTTCATAGGACCATAGAATTGTAGAATAGATACAGTTGGAAAGGACCTTAAGATCATCTAGTTCCAACCCCCCTGCCACGGGCAGGGACACCTCACACTAAACCATGCCACCCAAGGCTCTGTCCAACCTGGCTTTGAACACTGCCAGGGATGGAGCATTCACAACTTCCCTGGGCAACCCATTCCAGTGCCTCAATTTTGATGATTTTGATCCTGTGAAAGACTCTGTAAAGAGAAAATTAAGTCTTTCTAATTGTAATGGGAAGACTTTTAATCTAGTTAACTGCAACTGTAAATAACTTCAAGCAGATTGATGCTAGAATTTCAGATTAATGATGCTAACCTTTGTTTCATTTCTAATCAGATGTCTACATACTGTTAGTGTAGAAGAAACAGCAGTGAAGGTTTTGATGTTTGATAGCAGCTTTTCACACAGAGTAGAGTGTCTCTGTTTCAGAGCGGTTACAGTTTCTATGCCCATTCCTCCATTACAGTGCTTCTGGTGATGCCCATGTGTTTTACTTTGATCCATTGTCCGTAGGCTCTGGAATAGCTTCTTTAGCTTCCTTGCTCATTTATTGTGGCTTTTCACAGCTGTTGTGTTTAGCTGTATCCATGCTG
This sequence comes from Micropsitta finschii, assembly GCA_034783455.1. NCBI lineage: Eukaryota > Metazoa > Chordata > Aves > Psittaciformes > Psittacidae > Micropsitta > Micropsitta finschii. Next base: position 19,500 of record JAVHNF010019863.1, on the reverse strand, counting down.
CCTGGCTGCAGGCAGTGCTCTCATGGGGAGGATGTGGAGGACATCTGTGGTATTCCCATGAGGCACCTCAAACATGGCTGTATCTTAGAACTGTATCTTCTCTGCATCCTCTTTTGTATAGAGCTTGGAGACAGAAGAGGCTGTTTGGCAGGCATGTGGGGTTCATGTTGTGTTTCTCTGACTTGACTGAGAGAGCTGTGCTGCTCCTTCTCTGCTCCCGGGCAGCAGCATTGATGTCCAGCTCATCCCTAGCAGGGCTCTGCAGACACTGCTATGAATTACACGTGGCCATGTCTCTGCTCACCAGCACACAAGAAGGTGCTGAGGGCTGGGGGGAAGAGCAGCACGAGGATGCCTTGTTTCCCTTTATTGCACAGCTGCTCTTGCTTGGGTCAGTCTTGGTATCCCCGTGTTACATGGGATTCAAGAGGAGGAAAGCCTTGAGGCTGTCAGAGGTGGGATGTGCAAGGACCAGTCTGTTGATACGAGCTTTCCTTCAGCTGAAGCAGGCAATGGTTAAATGAAGCAAAGTGCTGGAGCAGACATCGAGTTGCCAGAGCTCCCAGGAGGTGGACTATGGATGAGAAGACTTAATGTGCCTGTGCTTGCTGTGCTTTCCATTGCCCTGCTCTTTGCAGGCAGGCGCTTTTATTGCAGCCATGGGAGAAATCTGGGCTGAGGCTCACAGGGACACCACAAGTGGAGCAGTGTTTGGTCATAACCTGCTTTGCTGCTGCTCTCCCAGGAATGCTAATCCTGCTTCTGGCTGGCCTTATGAAGTAGGAGAAAACATGAAAATACACATTTCTGCTGCCTAAATTTAGCCCCAAAAGCTTGTTTGGTCCCAGTGGCAACTCATGTGGTAAACCACAGGTTGAAAGTGAGGGTCAGCCACATCTCCAATGTATCTCTGACAAGGATGTGGGTAAATACCTGCTGCACAGACTCTGGCTGTGCACATACTCCTCTTCCTGGAAAGAGGAAGGAAAAAGAACCAGTTTGAGTTAATTTGTTTAGTTTCTGTGGCACCTAGTGAAATAAAACAGACCCTGTGCTGGGTGCCAGGCAGCTCTAGGAGTTACTCCAGGCTGTGGCTGGGAAAGCTGCTCAGATACTGCTGATAAACAGCCTGAAAAGTGCAAAGCTCTGCTGAAAACCCACTCTGTGCAAGCAGGTTCTGCTCTGTGGCTGCAGAGGTTTTTCTTGGCCAGAGCAGGCTCCATGGACCTGGTCCCCTTGACTGTGAACCGGGGCTGGCTGGGTGCCTGCTGGCCACGCAGCACCCGAGCTGGCCGGGGCATGGCTTCCAGCAGAGCTGCCATCCGCACAGAGCCCATGGGTTTGCTCAGCTTTAGCATGCCAGGGTTGGTTCTACTTCTCATTCCGTTCCTCCTCGCCTTTGCCTATTTCCATTTAACCCATCACAGCTCTGCTAAAGCATGTTCCATACTGCTTAGAGCCAACTGAGAAAAAATGGGTGTATTAGGAGACTGCTTAAATGTGTTCTTGCTGCAGTTCCTTTGGGCTGGATTCTACCTTCAGCAGCGCTAAAGTAATCCTGGTGGTGGTTTTAGGTGGACTGTATCACATTATTCCTGACTCTAAATGTTAGAGCCTTGCTAGTTGACGTGATTGGTGAGGGACTTGGGGAACTGAATTGCTTATATTGTGATTTTTACCTTGATTTCTGTTTTTAATACTTTCTGCCAAAGCTGTCAGGTTTGTTACCTGCGTCCTGTGCTTTCTTTGCTCCTACTGTGTATCTCCAGGTTCTTCATCCACCATCATTGCCACTGTCCCTTGCACTGCTGTGAAACATCTGTCATCCCCTGGAGAGGGGGCTCCAGGGCAGCGGTCCCTTGCCTTCTTGTGGACATCCTGAACTGTGTTCCGTGTGCCCTGCAGTGTGCTCACGGCAGGCTGTCAGGTATGGCTGCTCTGCAGTACTGCACGCACTGGCCTTTCCTGTTACAGTGGACACGCTTCACTGACAGATCTGTCAATCCAGTGCCTGTGCTGATGCTGCAGATCTGGCCTCTGTGCTCTATAGGAGTCCCATGTGCTGCCTTCTTACTCCCATCGCTGGAAGAAAGGACTCACATGCTCATGTTCACACTCATACGTGCACACGCACTGACTCTCTCCTACTTCCTGTGTTACAGTCTGGTTTTGAGATATAGTTTCTGTGCTGGAATTTTGTTGCAAAATCCTGAGTAATTTCTGGCCGACATGGCAATTTTGGTTAAGGAAGAAGGAAAACTACTCTCCAAAAAGAATTCACTTTGAAAACCAGGAATTTTTTTCTACCTGTATAATTCATGTCAGTGTTCTGACCATTTTTTTTAGGTATTACATGGTTGGCTTTTCCCTACTGTTCACAGAATCTTTGGCCAAAGCTTGTTAGAAATCGCAATGGAAGAGGAGCCCTTATGATGAAGTTAAACTCATGTTACCATACAGATTTCAACTGCTCAGCTGCTAAAAATTGCTCTTTGAAGACTGGACCAGGAAGCAGAAGCTCTGTCCATCAGCGTTACTGAGGGGTGGAAGCTGAAGGTGGTGGTATTGGGATGCTGCTTTGTGGCTGCTTTCCGAGCTGGAAGTTCACATATATGTAACTTGCTCTTTTTGTGAGGGACTAGTAGAAACTCAGGATCTTGTCTCAGAACAAATCTAATCCCCAAACATTCCCAATGGGAAACTGGGATTCAGACATGTGGATTTGGCCATTCTTCCCAGTAGTCCTTCCTGAGTCATCATCCTGCCTCTGATGGAAGTCTCTGTAGTTATCTCAGTAGGGCAGGGATGTTTCTTCAGTTATTGGAAGATAGGGTATTAAATGACCAAATTCTGCTTCATTTTTCCTCTTCTGTAATAGTGCTGAACATCTTGCCAAGTGCTTTAGAAACAGTGAAGTCATCAGTGCATTGAATTCATTAGAGGCTGGCATTTAGATACTGTGTGAGCGCAGCTGATGCCCCATGGAAAAAATTGCAATACATTTGCTTGAGGACCAGTTTTGCTTATGGATTTATCTGGGTCTTTTTTTTGCCCACACTTGAATTTGTTTCTCATATTAGGAAAAGCTATTTTGGCTCTGGAGTTCAGCTTTTTAATTTCTTTATAAAGATATAATTCCCCTCTAACTTTTATAGTGAGCAGCAAACCAAGAGAGTGTTTTGTCTATGATAATGCGCAGCAATTGAGCTATACTGCTCCTGGCACCCCTCCTGCTTTCCAGCCTGCTTCCATGGCATGGTGACCTTTCCTCCTCTGAGTGGGGCTTTCTCCTGGAAGCAGGTTTGCCTTCTCCTTGGCCTCAGAAAGGAAGGACCATGTCATCCCTTGACAATACCTTGTTTCTTGCTGTGAGCACTGGAGGAGATGCCCGCTCACTGCTGTGGTCCGTGTTCCCAAAGAGCAGGGAAGCTGTGGCTGATGCTATAAATGCCTGTTGGTGTCTGGTCCAGGCTCTCTTGGACACCAGACTTATGCTTTCCCTCTGGTATGTGCGTGGTTCGAAGTTCTATTTCTGTTTGTAAACTTAACATAGTTACAACACACCATTATATTTGTTGTCAGTCAGTCTTTATCCGTGGAAAGTTTTGGTTGTGAGGCTGAGCTGAAGTTAAGAATAAACGCTGTTTGGGTTTTCTGTTGGTTTGGTTTTTGGTTTTCTTCCCTTTCCTGTCCAAGGAGCACAAGCTGTTCTAGCAGGGCGGAGTTGTCTGAGCTGGTGATGCTGAGGGCAAATGGAAGAAAACTGGGTGCTTTGCTTCACCCAAAACAGGTATTCTTTCCTGCTGCTGGCAGTGGCTCTTCATGATCCAGGCTGGCCATTTCCATCTGCATCCAGAGGCAGTTTTTAACAGGGGATACACTGACAGTGACCTCTGTAGCTTTGGATTGCAAAAGCTTATGACAGATGCCACCACCTCGCCAGCTGAAGCAGCCACCATCATGTGGATGGGTTAGAAAGAGAGGGAAAGGGAGTGTATGAAGAGTGTATGTGAGATCCACTGTCGCAGTGGCTCTTAGCAGTGGCTTTAGCACCTTGCTCTTAAGTGCTTGCCCAGCTTATTTTCAGTTATTTCAAAGCTTCATTGCTGCCACCTCAGCTTTAATCTTTGTTCTCAGGCATCAAGAAGCTGCCCTCATCTTCCCTTGCTCTCTGTATAAGATCAGGGGCTGCTCAGGGGCTTAGCTGAGGAGGATCCCCCCATGTAAATGTGGACTGAGCATCTCCAGCGCATTTCAGATGGGCCTGAAAAGAAGCATCAGTCTTGCTGCTGCTACTGGTGGAGTGCTATCGTGATTGGGAAATAAGTCTTGAGCCAAATTTAGTGCTTTTGTAAGCATGGTGTCTGCTTAAACCAGGACTAACTTGATTTGAGAAGTTTCTCAGGGCAAAGGTTGATGCTGTGAAATTTCAGTTGGAGAAAAGTCATCATTGCATCTGTGTCATGGTTTTATTTCCTTTTGTTCACAGCACCACCAACTGATTCAAAAGCCACTGATGATTTTGTTTACAGGTCCTGCACAGCAGCAAATGAGTGGGTAAGGCAAACCTTGGGCATGCAGTCTCCTGCCGTGGGAGCCTGTGCTGTCTTAGCAGTTGCATTTTACCTGTAATTATTTTGTGGTATTAGGCTTGCTTGTCATCTAGGAAGATACTTTATGAGCTAGAAAGAGAAGTGAAATCTGGCGTATCGCTTCTCGTGGGATGGAATTCCTCTCTCTGAAGTGCGGGTGAACAGTAAAATGGAAATAGATTTGTTAGCTCTAACCAGAGTATTGGAAGATCAGGCTTGTTTTACAGCTGCTTTTCTCACGAAGAATGCCTTGCTAATGTATGTTCTGTAAGTGTAAAAGAAAAAAATGATTTGGTTTCTTTATTTTTGAAATTTTGTTACTCTTTTATTGCATTGTGAATATCAATGGAAAAGATTTGGGAGGACGGGGAAATTACCAGTATTTTCTTAAATGTGGCCAAACCTGTTGCCCTTGATGCAGTGGCTGCCTGAGAAGTGCTGGATGCTATAAAGTGACTTTCTGTGCCTCATTAAAAAGAAGAAAGGGATGAGGGAGTAGAGTTTCTCTCATATTTGGTGTGGAGCTGGGAGAGGCTGCTTCAGAGCATACTGGTGCTACGAGCTGGGAGAGCCACTTTGAAATGAGCCATTGCCGTAAGTCTCAGGATCAGGTGGCCTGACCCATTGGGGTTCAGTTTGGAAAACTGAAAGTTTGGAAAGTTTCTTCTCTGTCAGGTCCCATTTACTTGCTGTGTTACGGCCTGGAGTAGCTATATGTTGTGTTACATGGCTTGAGTCATCCCTGCAGAGGGGTTGTACATTGTGCTGGTGGAGGAGAGGAGGTGGGACAAACTCTTCTGCTCTGGCATTCACCTCCCTGTCTAACCGTATGGTTGCTTTCTACCAGGAGTCCTAGTGGCCTGGAGAGGAGGAATGGGGAGTGAGGTGGCTGTAAGCGCTGTCTGGTGCTTCCTCCAGCTCTTGATGTTTCTCAGAGCACTGTGCTGGTATCTGCTCTGGTCTCCCCAGGTTCTTGGTCTTGCTCCTACAGACTCTTGGGGAGGAGTGAGGGAAGAAGAGGATAACTTGGCTGGCAGGTCTTTTTCCATGGGTGACATTTCTTGTTGGGATGCCACAGCGCTGGACTCTTCGGCTTGTGTTGCTCTGTGGAAAGCTGCTGTGTCTTGTCCTGTACGAAGGCATTGGCTTCTCTATCAGAAGAACCCTTTTGACCAGTGGTTACTTATGGAGCTGTAAAGCTTGTTCATACTGGGATATGAGAGCCAGCAGATTCTGTGGAGAGGGTAAAACTTAGAATCACGGAATCAAAGCATCAATTAGTTTGGAAAAGACCTTTAAGTTCATCAAGTCTAACCAATCTGCTGCCCTTGCCTCAGATTTTGTGTGTTTGGCTGAGTTCCCTGGGGTCAGGAGGCTCCTGGTCTGCTGGGGTTGCACCAGGACACTGTTTCGGGAATGCAGTGCAGTAGATGGGATTTACACTCTCTGAAGATGGCTGGAAAGCCATTATATAAACCTATTTTTACCCACACTCCACTTCTCCTCTCAAAGGGGATGCATGCAGAGATCATTCTTGTAGCCACTGGTATGATGGGCTGACCACAGTATTAAAATGTTAATGGAAGAAGCCTAATGAAGGGCAGTAC
>JAVHNF010019857.1:0-14232 GCA_034783455.1 Micropsitta finschii | reverse complement strand
ATTGTTCCATCCCAACACACCCAGTCAGTTGCCAGCACCTATAATAAATGCTTGGAGCAATGTAGAGATATTCCAGCCGCTCCAGCCAGTGAGCCGGCTTCATCTGGAGCTCGGCTCAGATGCCTCTATACAAACGCCCGTAGCATGGGGAACAAACGAGGAATTAGAGATGTGTGCACGTCTACGGGGGTATAATAGGCATCACAGAAACATGGTGGGATGGCTCCTATGACTGGAGTGTTGGAATGGAAGGTTATGGGCTCTTTCGAAAGGACAGGCCTGGCAGGCGCGGAGGGGGAGTTGTTATTTATGTTAAGGATAGGCTGGAGAGTATGGAACTGTGTCTGGGGAGAGGTGGGCAATCGACAGAGAGTTTATGGGTCAGGGTTAAAGGGAGAACAGCGATGGGAGACATTACTGTGGGGATTTGTCACAGACCTCCTGATTAAGAGGAATACGTGGATGAAGCACTCTACAGACAGATAGGAACAGCTTCATGCTCACAGGCCCTTGTTCTCATGGGGGACTTCAACCACCTTGATACCTGTTGGAGCGACGGTACGGTTCCTCGATTGCGTGGAAGACAACTTCCTTTTGCAAGTAATAGAGGAACCGACAAGGAGAGGTGCCATGCTTGACCTGGTGCTAACCAACAGGGAAGGGCTCATTGGAAATGTGATGCTCCAGGGCAGCCTTGGATACAGCAACCATGAGATGATCGAGTTCGAGATCCTCTGGACATTGAGAAGAGCGTGCAGCAAGCTCACTGCCCTGGACTTCAAGAGAGCAGACTTCAGCCTCTTCAGGAGCCTGCTTAGTGAGGTTCCATGAGATATAGACCTAGAGGGTAGGGGGGACGAAGATTGTTGGTTGATATTCAAGGCAGAAAGCTGCAAGGAAAGCCGAAGGGTGCGGATGGAAATGGAACGGCGATTCCAAGGCAAGGGAACACAGGCTTCGCGCGTCTCCCAACGTGGCCGAGACAGGAGGCGTTGCGCTGGAGCTGCGGGACGGGAACAGCCGCCTGGCAAGGGGGCGTCGCCTGGCAACAGCCGCGGCCTCTGTGAGCACGGAGAATGGGCTCGGCCAATGGGCGTCGAGGAGCGGCGGGCTGTGGCCAATAAGGAGCGGGCAGGGGGCAGGGCGGGTTCAGTTGCTGCTGCAGGTGCGGTGCGGTGGGGCAGCAGGAAGGCCGCCGGCTGCCCGCTGTCTCCCCTGCCCACAGGTCAGACTCCCGCTGTCGAACACCGCAGCAGCGATGGCACCGCGCAGCCTATCTCAGCTGCTGGACGCTGCCTTCACGTCCGACGAGGGACCTGTGAATTTCAGAGAGCTGCGCAGCCTGCTGCGGGCTGTGCTGGGGCTGTTGGGCCTTGGGGACCTGCCTGTCCCAGACTGGGGGCAGCCTGACCAGGAGGGCAGGGCCCGGGCCCAGCATGTGGGGCAGCAGCCCCCAGAGCCAGGCGAGTGCCAGCCCAGGACAGCCCCGCTGCAGGGCACCGCCAGCAGCTCCCCAGTTGGCGCCGTGGCTGCCGCTGTGGGGCAGCTGGAGGAGCTGGAAGCCATGGAGGGCAGCAGCTCTGAGGTAGGGGCTCTCCCAAGTCCCCTGGGCTCCACCATCCTCTCCAACCCTCCCTTCCCCATTCCTGACCTGCGGGTGGGAGCCGTGTCCACTCCTCGGGCACCTGAGAGGCACCGTCAGAACCTCATGGGCCTCATCTCCACCTCCAGTCTCCTTGGCTCGCCGCTGGGCTAAACCCGGCACTGGGGTGGCCTGGAGAGGAGCCTCACCCTGCACAGCACTGAGCTGCTCAGGCACAGGCTTTTCCCAGGTGTCCCAAGGGGCAGGGCTGGGGACCCAGGTCCTGGTCTGCAGGGACCCTCCCCTGGGGCTCAGGCCCTGCTGCCCTCCTCTCCTAGGAGATGGCTCTGTCCCAGCCTCTCCTTGAGGGGATGGGCACCATGAAGGAGGCAGTTGGGAAGGGGCTTGGCTTGCTGAGCTGCTCCTGGGGTCCCTGCGGCCCTCGTCCCCTCCCTGCGTATCCCTGCATCCATCACCCTGCGGCCCTGGGTGCCACCCAGCGAGGGAGGAGTGGGAAGGGAGTCCCAAGCGGGAAGGGTGCGAGTTCAGCCCGGGGCGGCTGGAGACAGAGCTGGGGACAGTGCGGGGAGCCCTGGCTCTGCCCTTGCTGCTGCACTTCTGTCCACAAACCTGCTCCCTTTTGCTGCCTCTTCCCAGGAGGGCAACAGAGCCCAGTCTGTCCCCCCCCAGCCCTCCCCTTCGGACATGGACACCCTGCACGGGGCAAGCTCAGCGCTGGGTCTCAAGGAACCAGGGCCACAGCCTGCAGCCCCTACCACTCAGCGCTCCGGCCCAACAAGCAGGTATGGAAGTTGCAATGATCAGCCCAGCAGCTCACAGAGAAGGGCAAGAGCTGCTGTCCGTGAGGCCAGGACTGTACAGAGAAAGCCTTGTCCCGCTGCCAGCCAGGCCAGCAGCACAGGGGAAGAGTTTGGAGCTGCTGTCGCCAAGGCCAAGACTCCACGGAGACAGTCTTGGTCTGTTTGCAGCCAGACCAGCAGCCCAGGGCTACGTCCCAGAAAACAGCTTTCCTGGGTAGACCTCCAGGGAGCAGGGACGCAGCCAATAGCCCCGAGCTCCAGGATGCATCCCAGGGCCATCAACGAGCTGCAGCAAGTGTACAGGTGGTCAGAATCCTCAGGCGCCAGCAGTAGCTCCACCTCCTCGATGGATACGGACGAGGCTGAGTTCGAGGCTCTTCAGAGCCTCTATGATCTGCTGAGGAAGCAGGTGGCTCAGCTGGAAGCCACCAAGTCGGACCGCACTGAGCTGGAAGAGCTGCGTTCCGAGCTTCTGCTCCAGCAGGAGGAAGGTGGGAGCTGTGGCATCTGGTGGGATGTTTGGGAGCCTGGGTCGGGGGCTCGTTGTCCTCAGAGCCTGGCCCTGAGGGTGAGACCCCCTCACTGACAGTGTGTCCCCTTGGCCCAAGTCCTTGTACGCCAGGAGAGCATCGTCACCATGCTTGAGGACCTCCGTGGTCAGGTGTCCTCCCTGCAGGGCCTGGCAAGCGACCTAGAGCAGGAGAAGGTGAGGTACCTCCAAGCTCTCTTGGTAGGTTCTGGAGTGCTCCTGGGTGCCAGCATCTGCCCAGGCTTCAGGCTGTTCCCATTGCCACATCTTTTCCTGCATTTCCTTTTGCTGTGGAAGCCTTTGGCCGGTTCTTCTTGCTTGTGAGAGTTTATATTCCCTGCTGCAGAGGCAGTGAGGATCTAATCGTTGCATTGGTGCTGTTTGATTTTCCGTATGGCAGGACAAACTGCTGTTCACTTTTCGTCTGTTGCAGGTGCAGGAGTGGCAGTGGTTTTGGACAGGTTTATTTGGACAGGGGAAAGAAACAAAATCCTTGTCCTTGGAAGCAGTAATGGGTAAAAGAATAGGGCCAGGAAAAATGATGGAGAAAGCACTTTATTTATCCAGATCAGAAGGCTGCATGTTAAAAGAAACAGCACTTCTGGAGCACTTAGGTCTGAACAATTATCTTACCTTATTTGCTGATTTAATGTCTGTTGTAGTCATAATTATACACGCGAGCTCAGGCTTGAAACACAACAGCACCAAAACCAAATTATAGTATGAGATCACTTAGCTGTGAATCAGTAACTAAGTTTAAAAGTGTGGCTTGAATCTCGAGTCAGGAGAAAACTCACTTCACTGTAGGTTGGATTTTTTTCCCTCTTGTTTAATTTTGGACACTTGTGTTCCTGTGGCTTCTTCATTCATGTCTGACAGGCTTTTCTTGAAGCAGTTAAAGCCTGAGTCAGGGAATCAGCACTCTGGGATTTATTTCTTCTCCCCCCCCCCCAGCAGTGCTGATGTTGAGGTATAAAAGTGTTTGTTCAATTTTCTGTATCTTTGGTTTTGGTTTGGTTTATTTTAGGCGCTTTTACCTATGGCAAATGTGGCCATGATTGACTATACCTTGGAGTTCCTAACAGCAACTGGAGTGGAAGAAACCTTTGTTTTCTGCTGTTGGAAATCAGCTGAGATAAAAGAGCATTTACAGTAAGAATCTCTTCTTCTTTTTAGCCTAATATAGAAAGGATTCTTCTGTCCTCCAACAAGACTCAAAGGTCTTGCTGGTTCTTCTGATGAAAACTGCGTGCAAAAGATTCCCTTTCACCAGCTGTCTCCTAGCTTACCTCAAAAAAGACCATTCCTCTTGTGAAGGAGTATGGTTGTGCAGTGTATTAAAAGGGTTGAGTGATTTGGGACTGCCTTTATATTGGCATTTAATTTTTCTTGTCTAAAAGCAGGGGTTTCCTGTGGGAAGCTGTTTAAATCAGAGTATCACCCTTTGTGTTATACCCTGGCTTGGTATGCCATGCAGCATATGGAAACAGCTCTCTCAGCACCTTTGCATCTGTATGCTGCAGGTTTGCAGGCTAAAGAGAAACCTGCAGCATATGATCTTTTCCCTGCCTGAGGTCCTGCTTTCCAAGAAGAAAAGTTTAGGTTGTATGTACCTTTTCCTTATCCTTCGTCAAAATGTAGCTCAAAAGTGGAGTTGGGTTTTCTGAGTTTTCGTGAGCTAGAGTCTCGAGATCGATCCCTCTTCAGTTACCTGCTGTGTGCAAATGAGCATACTCAAGCCTGTTGATAGTGGGGTCATTGTAATAGAATTCTTGCATTCACTTACAGGTGTTGTGTGCACTGGGGCACTGTATCCTAGTGTATTCTCTACAGGAATATCCTTTTTACACTTCCCTAATGTGTTTTTCCTCTTTCAGAAAATCCAAGTGGTGCCGCCACACCTCTCCCAACACGGTGCGCTTTGTCACTTCTGACCTGTACCGATCCCTTGGTGATGTGCTGCGAGATGTTGATGCCAAATCCCTTGTTCGTTCTGACTTCATTCTTGTCACTGGAGATGTGGTGTCCAATTTCAATATATCCAAAGCCCTGGAAGAGCACAAGTAGGTGTAGAAAGCGTGTATGCTTGTCTGGTCTACTGAGGCTCTGGGCTATAACATTTTGAAGAGTGATTTTAAAGTTCTGACACAACTGTTTCAGGTTGCGTCGTAAGATGGAAAAGAACATTTCTGTGATGACGATGATATTTAAGGAGTCTTCACCTGGTCACCATGCCAGGTGCAAAGAGGATGACATTATTATTGCTATGGACAGTGCGACAAACCGTGTCCTTCACTACCAGAGAACCCAGGGGCTTAAACGATTCCGCTTTCCTATGGTATGTTTGGAACCGGATGGGTGGAAAAGGGCTGTGGTAGTGAAGCAGCCTACCCCAGGGAGAAGGTCTTACTTGAGTGAGGGCTGGGAAACTGTGCTCGCTGCTTTTTTTGGAGGAGCAGGTGGTAGGAAGTAACTCTTGGTAAACTGCTTTTTTTTCTTTTAACCATTATTTGAGGCTTGATGAAATTGTGCGGGACACATATTTGAGGCTCATTTCAGAGTTTGAAGATGGGGCAGACATATTTCTTACAGTTCAGTTTTTGCATTTATTTCATTCCTTTTCTCTATATGAAAAAAGGGAGGTGAATGATTTGTACTTCTGCAGGGGTTCCCAAATTGGGATGCTTATACCGTTATCATACACAAACCATTTTGAACCAGCATGTGCAAGGGGTAGTACCTCCTCTTCTGCCTCTACTTTTCCCCTAATCATGTAGTAAATGCTCTGTAGATGTCTGTGGAGGCACTTTCTCCAGTGAGATGGGTGGACCTTTTTTAGCTCAAAACTAAGGCAGTGATTATGTGGCATTTTCATCCCCAAATCAGTGATCAGTAGGTTATTTCTTACCTTTATATGAAAGCAGGAATCACTGTAGGAAACCAAAAAGGAAAAAAACCCAAGACAAATAAAAACGATCAACAGAAAAGCAACCCACGGCTGTAAAAATCCACAGTGGGTATGGAAGCTATGAGTATTGCCAGGAGCCTCCTGGAGGAAAATGAGTGTTTGAAGTAGAAGCTGTTTCTTGGAATGCTGCACTATGTAGGGACAAGGGCAGTCTCTGCTGGCTGACAGACAGCTCTGTGTATGACCAGACTGTGCCTGCTAAGCTAAGGTCTCAGTATAGATTTTTGTGATCTTCAGAACTTCAGCTAGTTCTGAATTCAGTCAGTACTGCCCCTGGTTTATAGAAGGCATTTGGGGTTCAGTACTGCATGAGGCACTCAGATCATCTGAATTTTTTCCTCTTTCAGAGTCTGTTCCAGAACTCTATTGAGAATGTTGAGGTGCGCCATGACTTGCTAGATTGTCATATCAGCATCTGCTCTCCACAGGTGAGCTCTGTCCATCTGAGGGTCCAAGATTCAATCTGAATTGTTCCCTTTCTTCAAGTGGTGTGCAGGGGGTGCATGTGGTATGACGGTAATAGGTTTGGAAATCAGAACTCCTGGCTGTGCTCAGTGACTGAACAGAGAGCCTGAGTGATAATGTAGCACTGCTCTGCAGGTTGTCTGGGTGCACAGTCTGTATCTGGCATCCACAGCTCGAGCTCAGGCAGAACTAGGCAGTGAAGGCATCAGCGCACTGGCATAGGATGAAGCTGTTCTGGAAAATACATGAATTCACTTTGACTGTAGTAACATCTGTGGAGCAAAGGTGATGGCTGTGCTGTGGAAAAGTGTCACTACTTGCAAGCTGGTAACATTCAGGGTTATTCCAGCCTAGGCTTGCTAACGTCTCTTGCACGTCTGAAAAAGTTGGTCTGCAGCCTTCCTTTGGGAGTGAAACTGCAAAGTGAGGCTGGGCAGATGGCTTGAAAATGCAGTGTTTTGCCCCTTCTGTAAACCAGAGTCTGTCCATAGTCTCCATTAGGAGGAGGAGATGGGAAGGTCAACACTCCTAGCAGAGGAAATCAAAGCTTTATTCAAGGCAAGAGCATCACTTTCCTATACTGTATAACTCTGCTCTCTGAGAACCACTGGATAGCCATTAATTATCTGGCTTCCCTGGCAATGGTTTATGCTAAGTATATTATTTCCTTATATTTATTCCTGGCAGGTGGCTGAGCTGTTCACAGACAATTTTGACTACCAGACGCGGGATGACTTTGTGCGTGGTCTGTTGGTGAATGAGGAGGTAAGGATAGGGTTGTTACCAGGCAGATCCCATTACCTCGTGTTAGAGAATCTTCTGATGTGCTCCTGCCTGTCTCCCAGGTCCTGGGGAACCAGATCCATATGCATGTAACAACAGAAGAGTATGGTGCCCATATATGCAACTTACTAATGTATGAAGCTGTATGCTCTGACATCATCCGGCGCTGGGTTTATCCTTTGACTCCAGAGATGAACTTCACTGATGACAAGAATCAGAGTTATACCCATTCTAAACACAACATTTATCGAGGAGTCGATGTTAGCCTTGGCCAAGGCAGCATGTTGAAAGAGAATGTACTCATTGGGCAGGGAACAGTCATTGGCAGCAACTGCTCCATAACAAACAGCATTATTGGGCAGAACTGTAGGATAGGTGAGTACAACAATGGGGAACATGAAGCCTTGCCAGGAAGGGGCACAGTTTGTTGGGATTTGGTTTTTAAAGTGCATTTGTCTCAGAGAGGATGATAGGTGGGTACCAATTGAGTTCTAATAGTGAGAAAAGAGAAGAACTTGGTTTTGCAGCAGAGGAAATAGGTTAAAGTTCTCGGGTACCATAACAACGCTGAAAGGTGGAAGGCACTTCATGCAAACAAATTGTTTCAGCAGTAGAGAATGCGTAGCCTTCACTGATCTGAGGTTATTGCCCACCAATATCCTACAAATGAGAGACACCTGTCCCTGGTTTTGTGAGCTGCCTGGCACTCCTTCCTAGATTTGGCTGGACTTTTTTTGTGATTTAGCTGTATTTGGGCAAAACCAAGGTGTCAGTTGTTATTGTAAACTAAAGTCTTTGTAGAGAACAAACAAATCTTAGCTTTGAATAAGTAGTGGCCATAAGCCCCTAAGACAAATTTTCGCCTTTCATCTAACATCCATCATGCATCAAGGGCATTGGTTTTCAGTAAGATACTTTCTAGTGACTCAGCAGTGTGGGAGAGTAGCAGCCTCCTTGCTCACTATATTTGTGCTTGGTGATGTATAACAGGTGATAAAGTCACTTTGGATGGAGCTTTTCTCTGGGACAAAGTACACATAGCAGATAACGTGGAGATCTGCCATTCTGTTATCTGTGATGAAGCTGAAGTGAAGGAGAAAGTAAAGCTAAAGCCTCACTGTGTCCTCTCTTCTCAGGTGAGCTCTATTTATGTTTGTTCTGCTTTCTGCCTTTCTTGGCAGTTGCTGGACTTACACTAGACCATACCAGAATACAGGGCTGCTACAGGCCTTTTTGCAGAGGTGGGGGATAGATACTGCTCCCACCTTTTTCTTCCTTTTGTTTGGCTACGGTAGTACAGTATGTGATTTAGCAGTACTGATATCTTCAGTTATACTGGTTAGTATACAGCTTGTTTGGAGCAGCTGTTGTCCCTGCTGGTGGAGGTATGAAGGGCCAATCAGCATATTTCTTCATTAAAATATGTTACATGTGTTTGCAGGTAGTAGTAGGTCCTGGCATCACCCTTTCTGAGGGCACAGTGATCTCTCTGCACCCACCAGATGAGGAAGAAGAGGATGATGACCAGTTCAGTGATGATTCTGGTGTTAACAAGGAGGAAAGCAAAGTGAAACTGAAAGGTACAAGAACCTCTAGCTCTATGCAGTCAGGCTATGCAGAGGCCTTTGCCTTCAATGATTGTTTGGGGTCTTTCCTTCCCCCATTCTAGATTCTGCAGTGCAAGGCTGGAGATTTGTGCTGCATACAGCTTGGGCTGTGTGTGTTTTCAGTAGGGCAAGCAAGGATGTTCAGCTGAAGTTGGTCAGTGAGGTGTACCTCAGTACCGCAGTATTAAAATCTTCGGAGGCTCAACTGTTTCCCTTTTTTTTTTTTTTTTTTTTTTTTTTTTTTTTTTCCCAAGAGCAGGAGCTTTGTAGGAGATAAAAGCTGAAGTTGAAAGGGATGTTCAGTTCAAGGCAGGTTGCAAAGATCTATGTCCTTGTACCTAGACCATGTCCAAGGACTTTGTCCTTGTGAAATACTGTTTCTACCAGTCTGGATTTGTCAATGGATCTGCATACGGTCAGCTCAATGTTGCTGCTGTAGGGAGGAGTAAGTCAGTCACTTGTCAAGGCAAGTGAGAAGATAAAAGCTGAAATCCATGTGCATCTGCAGGGATCCCAGCTCCTTCCTGATGAAGGATATGGAAGGGGCAGTAATGTGCAAGTTATACCAGTCTATTTCAGGTTTGCCTGTAAGCAGATCTGATACATCTGCCTCCTAATCTGTTTCTTTTTCAGGTTACAATAAAAAGGATGTAGGCTCAGAGGGCAGAGGCTATCTCTGGAAAGCGGATGACAAGAATGAAGAGGATGAAGAAGAGCAGAGGCAAAGCCTGTGGGGTGAGAAAAAGTATAGTATGGTCACCTGAGGATGGACAGACAAACCTGTGTCAGGGAAGCTGGCTGAGTGGGTTGCTGATAACTTTGTCTAGAGTAAGACCTGGGCTTTGTGAAGCCGTCTGGCTTCAGATGTATGTGCATGGAGGAAAGTTGAGAGGTGAAAGCAGATGGTGGACCGGATTCTCTCTCTTCCTGTGCTCTGTGGATATTTTTATTATACACTGACACACAGAGCTGTCTGTGCAGTGAGTGGTGCACTATGTGATACCCTCCCTTAGAGGGGAATATGCTTTGGCTATTCTGGGTACTGCTGGCTTTCTACCTGCTAGTGACAGCATCTGCTGACATTGCTCCATCATGAGTCAGCAGCCTGCTCAGAATGCCTTTGCTCCTGTCCCTATACTTTGTTGTCTGCCTGCATACTCTTAAAAGTCCCATTATCCTGGTGGGAGCCATAGTATTCCCTCTGCAGCAAATCTAATCACTTGAACCTATAAGTAGAAGCTTCCTTGCAAGGATAGATAGTTGCTGACTTGGTTGGGATGCCTCTAAAACACCTTGTTCGTTATGCATATAACAGCTGCAGCTGTTGAGTGTTGAATGCTGCATCCTCTCTCCTTCATCAGGCCCAGCTCTGCATTCAGAGGAAGAGAGCGAATCAGACAGTGACCTGAGCATGGGCTCTGAGGAGCTGGATAGTCGGGCAGCGTCCCCTCAGCTAGATGACATCAAAGGTGAGAGATGGGCTCTTAAGAAGTATGGTGAGCTTGCAGATAATGCAGTGACAGTGAGATTTGTGCTGCTTTCTTAGGTATATGGGAAAACTTGTGGATGTCTATAATATGTTTTTTTATGATCTCACTTCTTGCATTTTCTACTTTTTTTTTTTTTTTTTCATTTTCCCTGCATTGCTGTGTGCTAACCCAAGGTAGGCAAAGATGAGAAGCTAGAAAAAGAGCCTTCATCTTTCTCACTCCTCATCAGTGGGCCTTCACAAAAGTGACCTCCCTGGGTTATCTGTTTAAATGGCACCATCATTGCCTAAACTCAGAAATTGTGTGAAGGTCCAGCAGAGTTGCCCTGTGTGGACAGCTCAGTGCTGTAATCATGCTGGAGAATTAAATGTCCTTGTAGGAACTGCCTCTTTTGGCGGATATGTTTTGGTTTTCTGTTTTGTTAAGGTTACTCTGGATTTGAGAGGGGCTCAAGCCAAACGGAATAAAAACCCTCTTCATGTTAAAGTCCCCAAAGGAAATTAAACCAATAAATTTTAGGTTTGAATTCACATCTTTAGGGGAAGATGAAATTTTTCTGAATAGGTAAGGCTAGATTATGAAAGTGCAATCGAAAGTATGCTCTAAAAAGTTGCAGAGGTAGGTAGCTTTGCAGTGGTTTGTATGGATAGATCAATGATATCTAGTAGGCTTTCTCTATGTGAATTATATTCAACTGTTTATAGTTGATGTGGGTTTGTGCCAGGTTACAGAGAACAAATAGACATTTGTGTCAGAATGCTTCCTTTAATGGCATCGTTTCTTCAGTAATTAACAGTTTGAAGAATCTCTGCTTTTCCCTCTCATGTCTAACTGCCTGTTCTTTCTCTCATTAGTTTTCCAGAATGAGGTTCTGGGTACATTACAGAGGGGTGAAGAAGAAAACATTTCCTGTGACAACCTGGTCCTGGAAATCAACTCCCTCAAGTGAGTATTTCTTTAGGGATGCTGTCCCTTATGCTGAATAGTTGGGTTTGACAGTTGATCTAGAAAACAGAGGGGAAACCTTGTGAACCCATATATGATTGTTAAATATCAGTTTCATCAGTATAGAGCATGGGAAATGCAGATCAGAGATCTTGACTGAATGCCGACAGGAGTTGATGGAAAGTGCCAGCTGCACCTATAGCATCCTTAGTGGTTAGGCTTTTCCTGCCTGAATTCTGTAATGAGAGATTGAATTGCTGAGTAACTGTGGACTGAAAAGAGCAAGCCAGTTCTTGGCACAGACTGCCTGTAAGTTCATGCAGGGGCTCCTGCTTTGTGCATTGCAACATTCAACCAGCTGCCTGCAGCTGGGGCTCTGCTGTGGTGTGGCTTGTCCACTCTGTTTTTACAGCAGCAGGTCTAGAACACGTAATCAGAGTGTGTTTTACCTACTATTTCTCAAATACAAACCTGTTTCTCTTCTCTTGTGCAACAGTATGCTTACAGCACTCTCGTAAATGTGGGGGTGCTTTCCCTGCAGCAGCTTGTTCCACTATGATAGCAGATTTTCAGGATTTTTGGCCTTCTGCAGGGCGTGATTCAGTCCAAGGTGATTTTATTGCCTGAATATTTGGAAACACAAACAAACAAAAAGCAAATCTGGAAGATGAAAATTAAACCTTCTGCTGTATCTCTGTGAAGAGACATGGTCTGCAGAGATCAGATAGTGTGAAGTGTTGGGGGGGGTTGCCTTTTTCGTTGCAGGTATGCATATAACATTGGCCTGAAGGAGATGATGCAGGTGCTCAGTAAAGTGATCCTGGAGTTCCCACTGCAGCAGCTGGATGCGAACCTGGACTCCCAGAACTATTTCACATCATTACTTCCTGTGAGTTCTGCTCCATCTGACTTTTCTCTGGGCTTGACTTCTAGTATGTAGGAGTCTGGATGCCCCAGGTGTTTCCTGGCTGAGAATTCTTTGAGTTCATGAGCCTCTTCGTCATCTGTAGAAGTAAAAGTGAACTGAAACTATTGTACTTGCTCAGAACTCACCTGAGACTGTAGGTGTGGGGAGCTCTTCTTCAGTACCTATGGTTGTTTGTTTCCTGTGTGTGATAGTACAAGTGCATCACTTGCAGAAATAAAAGAAGGGGGATTGTCAGAGATACCTTTAACAGGCTTGCATTTCAGGAACCTGGCTCAAATCCATCATAAGCCCTGTCCCTGGGGCAGCAGGGAGTGCTCCTCTCCCAATGGGATCCTTTCCAAGGTCTTGCTAATCTGTGTACTGAAACTGGTGCCAATTTTTTTCCAGCCAAATGCAAAGGCATGATATTGTCACCTTTGACAATACAGAATTCTGTCGTGTCTCTAAAGGGGTTGTATAATTGGGTGAGAGCAATTTCTATTTCCTAACTTAAGGGAGACAAAATAGGGTAGGGTCTGCTTTAAAAAGCAGGTAGTCTTATCTTAATAGTTTTGTTGATCCAAGCTGAAGCCATCGTAGTATTTTTGTGTCTTTGCTGTAGCCCATTTATATATTTGGATTTGGAAACTCTAAAGATTGCAGAGGTGCTTTTTCAGAATGAGTGGGTCTGACACTTGTTTGGGAAGGACTAAGTTAATTTTTTTAGGAGATGGAGCTAAAGAGGAACATTAGATAACATCTGAGGAAGTATGTGCTTTCTATTGATGGGGAGGGGTGGAAAACTAATTCTTCATTATGTAGGTGTAAACATGCCACTTAATTCATCTCCTGGACATGTAGAAATGCCTTCTGTAGAAAACATCCATGTGAACTAATCTGTTCATCAGATGGCTTAGTGAGATTTTGCTGTTTGCTCTGTTGAAATTCTGCTTGCTTTTGTTCATTTTTTCAGTCTGTTTTCTTGAATAGCATGTCAGGTTTAAGAAACAGCCATCAGATGAAAAACAAAGTTCAAGGGAACTTTTTGATTTCTTCAGTCTAACCCATGAAACAGTAGTTTTAGGGATGAGTGTTCAGGAAATGTCTTATCTCCTGGACATTTTGCAAGTTCTGCTTGCATTTCACTGAAATACTACATAAATAAACGTAATAAGCTACATTTATTATTCATTAATTAAATGAACGAGATTTCTGATAACCAAATGGATAATTGTGCTTCTTGCCTATTTCAGAATTTCCTTTTACTCAAATGCCATAAATTTTTTTAAGATGATTAATTCTGCAATATAAATAAGCTGGTATCCAAAATAAGTCCTATAATTTTCACTTAGGTTGGCTTTGTAGAAAATCTAGCTTGAGGAAATTAGCTAAGCCAAGCTTGTCTTCATACAAAAGTTACACCAGTTTAATTTGAATCGCTTTAAAAATCGATTTTGTTAAACCGATGTGAACACTTGTTTGGACACTAGCAAATTGATTTTGCCCTGGCTTATATTGATTTAGCCTAAGTCAGGAAGGAATTCACTTAAGACAAATTAATGCAAGTGTGAAATAAAATTAAAAGTGCCCATATAGGGTTTGCATGGGCTTGCTAAATTGATTTAAAAATACACTTTTAATTAAACTGATACAACTTTGTGTAGCTCAGGCTTAACACCACAAAGAGAAATCTTTGGCTTCCAGAAATGACAAAGTCCATCATGTCCTGAAAGAACTTTAAGTCTGATGACTGGTTCAAAGTGTTGCAAGATTTCTCTATTAATACTTGAAATAGCTTACAGTAATTTTGCAAACACGCAGCTCCGCTTCCTATCAGGATAAATTTACCTCTTCTTACTCCTACAATTTTCTTTTTGTAAATTTTTTTTCATCAGTGTTGTCTCCCTTATGATTAAGGACAAGTGTGAAATAAAATCTGGCTTCTGAACTGAAAGATTTTATAAACCTGAACACGAACTTTGGTTTTACTGCTCTCCACTGCCATTAAGCAACCCATCTCCAGGACACCTTTCTTCAAATAATGCAGGCATTGATTTTGGAACACTTGCATACTGGGGATGTATTATGCCCCCTTTTCTACTGGAGGCATAACAGGACACTTGCTGGCTTCAAAA